>CAIGQV010019088.1:5502100-5535139 GCA_903798115.1 Danio jaintianensis
TATATATATATATATATATATATATATATATATATATATATATATATGTAAACCATTATCTGAGTTTACAGTAAAATCCTTAGTTAGAATTACAGAAGGAAAAGAAAGAGAACAAAATATATACATAAACTCAAATAAAATAGGTCACAGTATATTATTTATGTGTTTATTTAATTTTTTCCCTCTTTTTTTTACTGTTTTATTTGTGTTTATAATATTATTTAACCTGATCTGTTAAGTTATTATCATTGTTACTATCAATGCTGTCTCTTATTGTGTAGGTTTGAATTATGTATATCTGTTATTGAAATAAAAAAACTATTTAATCTGTAAATACCTGCCGTTTTCCTGTAATAGTGCAGCTTTCAGTCTGAGGAAGTGTGTGTGTGTGTGTGTCACCGGAGGACCGTCATTCAGTGAACATGAGCGAGTCAGTTATCATGTTTATTTTGGCTCGCTGACGGAACATGAGAGGAGCTTTATGTTCTACCAGACTATGAGGCTGAAAACAAGCGGTGAGAAAATAAAATACATTATGAAATCACCTTATTTTAGAGTTATGAAAGTGTTAATATGACAAACGAGCACGCTCAAACTATTGTTTTTAGCAATAACTGTGAATATTACACAGCCTGTTTGGACCGGTAACTTCTTAAAATGCTCTTCAAATTATTTGTAGATTATTAAAACGGGTTTTGCCCGAATGTAAATAAAGAGCGTCGTTAAAACGTGATTGTTTATTTAGCGTTTCGTTAGAAATCGCTCACAGTAACTCGACTGACTAGAAAGAAGAAAAGAAAAACATCACTCCCACAATCCTGACCGATACCATGAAACACAAACATTGTGTTAACTGTACCACTAAAAATGAAGTTTAATGGTATATGTTTTGAATCTCGTCTGTGCGATTTAGCGGTAGGCCCCACTCAATCCTCCGGCTTTCCTACAGCGAGTGAACGGAAAAGAGGGTGCTTGTGTGGCTTGAAGTCCGGCTTTGGACCGCTGGAGGCTGGTGCGGGATCAGTAGCCGGTTGAGTGCGACATCTGGCGTTGGAAGTAATCATGACAGGTAAGAACTGCAAGAAATTTACACTTTTATATCCAGGATTAAGTGGATGCAAATGCATGTCTCAAATGTATAAAATTAATTAAACAAACCCCATAAAGAATTATCCGTGGTGAATATTGAGGTGAAGTTAGTTTTATATTCGCACATTCGTTCAGTGACAACTTGTGACACGCTCCCGTATACTGTTTAACACTCTACTTTGAATATTCGGTGTAAAAACGCATGCAAGTGTGACTTCAAAACAACATTAGTACTATTTGATTGACTGTAAGCAACGTTGTACTTTGATAGTCAATTAGCTGCTATTATGATTCCCCTATATTCCCTATATTATTAAAGAGAATGTCTGAATGTGCTAGTGTAAAACCACCTCAATGTGGTAAACTAGTAGTATATATAATTATCGTAACTTGGAAAAGCAGTTAGTTTTTGGTTAGTTTGGTTTCAATTACTGGTTCAGGTTTGGCTGCTAGAAAGTCTGCAGGTATAAAATGGCAGCTTTAAATTAACTCTAAAAATGCTGTATTTTTTTTAACCTAACATTAGGTCAAATAGGGACAAACCCATCAGTTGTTCATTTTTTTATTTACATTTAATAAAAAGAAATTACCCTTAGCTTAGGTTTTGTATTTCTTTGCATGCAGAATATGTTGTGATGTTTAGTTGTCTACTTCATTGTCTGATTGACATATTTATGGCCAGTTACCCAGTAATTAGTATTGTGGTGCATAAACACCACATCTAAATAACTAAATAATCATTGAAGTCTGCATGAATAAAAAGGTTATTTAAATATTTTATTAGTCTTTTTCTAAACAATTAATCGTATTTAAAATGTTCTAAAATTTTTGTCAATTCATTCATTCATTCATTTTCTTTTCGGCTTAGTTCCTTTATTATTCTGGGGTCGCCACAGAGGAATAAACCGCCAACTTATCCAGCATATGTTTTTACGCAGCGGATGCCCTTCCAGCCGTAACCCATCACTGGGAAACACCCACACACACTCATTCACACACATACACTACAGACAATTTAGCTTACCCAATTCACCTATACCGCATGTCTTTGGACTTGTGGGGGAAACCGGAGCACCCGGAGGAAACCCACGCGAGCACGAGTAGAACATGCAAACTCCACACTGAAATGCCAACTGACCCAGCCGAGGCTCGAACCAGCGACCTTCTTGCTGTGAGGCGACAGCAGTACCCACTGCGCCACCGCGTCGCCCCTAAATTTTTTGTCATCTCTTATTGAATTATGAAGTTATCTATATTGATGTATTGATTGTTGTGTGTGTGTATACTTCATCAAAATTCTCTCTGGTGGCATAAAACAAACTTTATGTGCAGTTACATATTTCATTGCTGTGAAATTTGCTGGTGGAATCCAATTATTTCAATACGAGTATACAGAATTGAGTTTTCTTGGAAAAAGTTTTATGATTCAGATTCATGCTGACCAATGGGGTTTTAGTTGTTTTCTCTTTTTATCCCTTTTTGCTTGGATTGAAAATAACTTGTGTGAACATACTTTATAAATGGGCTTTAAATAGGCATGGGCCGGTATAAGTTTTTGACAGTATGATAACCTTGGATAAAAATACCACTGTTTCACGGCATTGTGATCACTGCTCTAAAATACGTTTTTTTTTTTTTAAATGTCTGAGTAAAAAAACAACAACTTTTTTCTTTTTTTCCCCATTGAACACAATATATTTTATTTTAGGAAACATTTGTAATATTTTGGAACAGTAAACATGTCAGGCTAAATAATTAAAATAAATCATTAACTTCTGCTCTCTTCATTGGTTTCAAAAACACAGATTTATTTACAACACATAAAAAAAACCCATTAACCTTAAACATAAAACCTTACATATACCTTAGGAACGGTATAACAGAAAATGTTTGAGGTTTTAAAACCTTGACTTTTCAAAAATGCGGTTTTTCCATCCAAAACTCTATGGAGTTCACCTTATCTTTATCCGAAATTTATGCTGATATTCTGCCCTTTTTAACAAATGACTATTTGCATTCAGATCAAGCAGCATCTAATAAACGACCTATTGCTTGAATGAAGTCCATTAAACACGTTTACCATCTACTGACTAGTTTTAGTATGACTAGTTTTGGTAACAAAATTAATTAGCAAAATTAATGTTAACATTCAGTATATTTCGAATAGTTAAAAGTGCATGAAAAAAGTACTTATATACTTCTTATATACTTATATATTACTTATATTTTCATACAGGTAAAATAAAAAATTATTATTTTAGAGGAGTAATTATTTTATTAGGGTTATCTACATCTTTATTCACATGCTTGCTTTGTGTACTTTGTCATTTATGGAAATACCCCTCCCAAGTATTCTGCATGCTTAGATTCCTTTTGAACCGACTTAAGAGTCCTGTTTGTATGGACAGCCCCTTGAATTTGGCCGGTTTGCATCTCTCTCTCTCTCTCTTACACACACTCATTAATAAACATCTCACTGACACAATGAGTTCCACTATTCCTCCTCCATCATTGTCTCAGAAAACTCTAGAGAGAAAGAGAGTGTGGGACTTTGCCGGACCAGGGAGACGCTGTCAGTGACGGGGGGGCAAGCGAGAGAATAGCCACAGGAATCTGCCCAAAGCTGAAGGGATGTAGTTCTTCTGAAATAACTTGATGAAGAAAGTTCTCCAAATCTGACAGTGAACAAGATCTGTAGGCGCTTTACTGGGGATTAAGTTTTTTTTTCTCTCTTGCTTGTTTGTTTTTAGAGAAATTGAAAGCTTTGAAGGATTTAATGATATTATTTCTCTATTCCTGGTTTATAGGTTTTCTAATTTGGTTGATTCTGCATTCGGTATTGGATTGGATTTGATAACATTAGAGGATTATTGCAAGAGAACGGGCTGCACTTAAATTTTTTTTATTTGTTTTTATACATCTGTGGGTGTACTTCATTTTTGTGACTTTTAAAAATAGTTTTGTGAGTGTGGGAGCTGATTATTCTTATACCCATGGCTGTCCCTGAACCTGTTGCCACCCGGAGGTTGGCACTGGACTGTCGCACTCTACTGGACCACCGCCCGAGCCGTGGTAAGAGGTCCCATCTCTGCCAGGATACTGATGTATTCTTCTCTGTTGAATGCCATTGTGCTTATTCTAAAGTGGTGTCATTCCAGCATTTTTGAGCATATTTAAGCATATTTGCTTGAGATGCACATTCCAGTTTAATCTTATTTTGTGCATATTTAGGTAAGAAGTTGAGTTTAAAGTGTTGTCTGTCTAATGAACAGCGCTATGCCATGCTGCAATGTTGTTGGTGGTTGCCAGGGTGTTTCTAAGCTGTTCTGTGATCTTTTACTAACCCAAGTCAATTACATTGGCAACATTTATTCCTTGTAAGTGATGACAATGCAGAGGTACCTAGATGCTGTTATTAATTGTGTCGTCATGGAAACAACCATCTGTGACTGACACTTGGCATCTGTGATCTGGTTGGTTTTAATTAAGCACATTTTGTTGCTAATTAGCCTGTGTAAATGTCACTCGGCTGTTAGTGGACTGATCACTTCAGAAATCTGATGATATTTCGGATGTTGTATTTTGGATGTAAACTGTGCTGAAAATGTCAGTAGTTATGATTGCTTTAGGTTCCTATATGAATATTAGTGGTGTAACGGATCACAAATCTCACTGTTCGGATCATATTATGGTTTTTAATCACGGATCGGACCATTTTTCGGATCAGCCAAAAAGGAGAGGAGACTAATGTTATTTGCTTTCCATTTATTACAAAAACAGTACTGCAAGAAACTTTTGGTTTTAACAAACAGAACTTAGAGCCTGTAATTTTATAAAAAATAAAATGAAGAAATAATCAGCTGAATAAAAATAAATTGTAAAATATTCAGTACTGTGAAAAATTCACTGTTACTACTAATGCTGCTGATCCCGATCTTTTAATGATTAATCGTGCAGCTTACACTGAATGCATTAATGCAGGCTAAACGAGTAGTGAAACAAGTAGAAAACACCTAGAATAACATAAGAAAGCCACCACGTCTCGAATAACCTACCACAACTTCTTCCGTCATCTTTATATTTTACAGGAAAGCCTAAATGCTTTGATTTGCTTTAAGAAATGACTCCTATTTGTACCTTGACTTGTCTGTTCATGTGTAAAGTTATTTACATATTAATGTAGCATATGTAGTAAATTGTTCAACATATTATTTTATTTAGTATGTAGTTCAACGCACTTGCCTTTTTTTTTTTTTTTTTTTAACTCTTCAAAATATTACTTACGATAAAAAGTTTATAATATTGACTGGTGTTTATTAGTCCAGTCATCATTACTCCTTCTGCACTGTAAAAAATGCTGGGTTCCACACAATCGATTTGTGTTGGGACAACATGAAAGAATTAAGTTAATTATTAGTTTTTACAAATTTAAGTGGATGGAACATAAAATAATTAAGCTGTCCCCCCAAAATCTCAAGAATTGTGTTGTCTCAGCTTATTTTATACAAGTTGTTTTAACAAACAGCAAACATAATTTTTTGAGTGTGAATGTTGACTGGATTTTGACAACACTTCTTTTAACATTTTTTTAAGTCAATGTCTCTTCTTAACTAAGCTTAAACAACAACAAAAAGTTTAACTTGGATTATTTTGCTCTTTTATACTTTTATTAGTCATCATTTTAACAGTTGATTGTAGTAACGTCTTCATATGTGTCAGATGATTATGATGAGTATTTCATATCTAATAGTATTAGTATTTCAGTCTAATGCAATGTAGAGTAGTGCCACTGTCAGCAGGATTTTTAGCATATGTGAAAGCCCACATTATCTGTGCTATTCGTGTATAGTGTGTTTTTCCCGGCACACACATCACATGTGAGAGGAGGAGAGTGTAGGAGGAGGATTGCATGAGGAAAGGCATGCATTTTGAGAGAGAGAAAGTCTGTGTTTTGAATAGCATGCTAACATACTGTTCTTAAGCCCTATTCTTATGGTAATATTTACTCAGGAGGACATACAGTAATTTCAGCATTTACTGGTGGTAGTCTGTGCAGTATGTAGGATTGACCTCAGTGGTTGAACTAGGTATTGCAGTCCAAATAATTAAAAATTTACATCCAGCCCCTCTGACATATGGGTTACATGTGGGTTGCCAGATTGATTACACCAGTAGTTCACAGGTATGCTTGAAGATTGAGCCTTGCACTGTAAGCTTGTAATATTGGATTTGTTTGCAAATTAAAACCCACCTCAAGTGGATTTTTATAACTCTGAATCTTTGTTTTATTTAGGAAGCTTCTACAGTCTTCCAGAGGTTGCATTTTTGTCTGTGCCTGCCTGCATACATTAAGACAGCCTTGACTGAAGTGAAAGTGTGTGTTTTCCACCAAGGCATCCCATTGTGCCGAAACATTATTGGGTAAACTGGCAGTGGACGGAGTTTCACAGACCAAAACAAAGACAGACATTTAATTAAGCGTAATATAAATTAATCTGTAAAATTTATCATTACAGTATCAAAGTATTTATATTGATCTGGAGCAAACAACATATGACTGCAACCAAAGATTGCTTTTTAAATATAGCCTAAATGAATTACATTTCACAATACAGACCACTATACAGACTTTCATCATACTCCTGAATATGTAACCCTCAGAAGAGCGCTCTCTGTGGACAATGGCCACGCATATACTCGATACCCCATCTCCAAAATAACTGAAACATTTTGAAATAGATTGCATCCTTATGAATAAATCTTATATTTGCAATCTAAACAACTAAATCCTCACCTAAAAATTCTCAAAAATACATAATGTAGTCTAACAGCAGCAGTATTTGTTGGAATGATACACACAGGCGAATGGGCTGGAAGTGGAACAGTACTAATACTAGTAGAATATTGCACACCTTCAACCAAAGAATTGAGAACCAAAAAGAACTGTTGTATAAATATATTGATTTAATGATATGTTAAAATTCTTGATTCTGATTGGCTGAAAGGTGTGGAACAAAATCATTTCATGCACAGGTAGTTTCAGTCAGTTTTGATCACAGTTTAAAATATATGCGCATCCGCCATAGTAGTTCAATTCAGTTCGGTAACAGTCAGTTAAGTATGACTTAAACCATCGTAAAGCCTGTCCATGGACACCTGTAACATTAAAGCAATCTATGAGGATATCATGATCGATAGTGTCGAGTGCAGCACTGAGGTCAAGTAAAACTAGTAACAAGATGCAGCCTCTGTCAGCAGCTAAGAGTAAATCGTTGGTTATTTTCACTAACGCGGTTTCCTTACTGTGATGAGGCCTGAAACACTTCAAAAATATTGTTCATCTGCAGAAAGGAGCATAATTGGGCAGAAACAACTTTTTCTAGTATTTTAGACATAAATGGAAGATTTGAAATAGGCCAATAATTAGCTAAGTTGCTGGGATCAAGTTGTGGTTTCTTAATAATAGGCTTAATAATAGCTAGCTTGAAAGAGTTTGGAACATGGCCTAAAGATAAAGAAGAGTTGATGAGGTTAAGAAGAGGTTCTCCTACTACAGGTAGCAACTCTTTCAGTAATTTGGTTGGAATTGGGTCTAACATACATGTAGCTGGTTTAGACATATTTATAAGTTTATCTAGCTCTTCCAGTCCTATAGTAACCATAGTAACTCAGTGACCAATGCTGGAACCTTCATTCTTCTGTGTATTTTTGAGGAGACTTATGTGCTTGATTAACTAACTCGCAAATATGCTACAAAATATTTGCGAAGAGGTAGATTACACGTTATATGAGCTATTAGATATGCCCGTGTAATTTACATGAACACACTCTCGCATGTCTCTCCGACTGTGACAAATGATTCAGTGCGGGGTCTAGGAGATCTAACATGTCAATTTTGCGTTGGGGGGTTCTTTTCCTCCGTGTTGTGCATTTAAAATCCTGTAATCTGTTAATTATCCCTTACACATATATCAGTATACGAATATATTAATAATTTCTTATCTTTTTTTATTATTATTTTTCTATTATTGTTTTTCGGAGTTTTCAATTTCACCATTAATGGACAGGACAGTGGAGATTACAGACAGGAAAGTGAGGGGGGAAGGATCAGCAAAGGACCTCAAGCTGGGAATCGAACTCGGCACCTTTGTGTCGAAGCACTGACTATTACTATATTTTCTATATTTTCTAAAAAAAACAAAATGTTATTCATGAACATTTATAATTATGCATTTTTCTTTCAGGACATAGTAGAGTTAGTATAAAGGTTTTATATTTCAATGTCCATACCCAATTCTACCCCTTAGCCCTTCCCCTTACCTCTAACCCTCGTTTTGCGCGTTCACGTGAAGGGGTCGGGGTGTCCAAATTCTCTTTAGCTTGAAGGAGTAGGGCTAAGGGGAAGGGCTAGATATCGTTTGAAATGGAGATTTTCCAGGACCACACTAGAAGCCAAGGGGTGTGAAAATTTTCCAGAATACACCATCTACAACGGCAACATGGCTGCAGACGCTTGCCCATTTCCCAGAATACACCAGCTACAATGACAATATGGCTGCCTATGCGTGCCCATTTTTTTGGCATTATTAA
Organism: Danio jaintianensis; assembly: GCA_903798115.1. Classification (NCBI taxonomy): domain Eukaryota; kingdom Metazoa; phylum Chordata; class Actinopteri; order Cypriniformes; family Danionidae; genus Danio; species Danio jaintianensis. Next base: position 5,510,780 of record CAIGQV010019088.1, read on the forward strand.
GAATTTTTACAACGAACAAGCATATGTTTTAATACATTAATGGAGTTCGTGTTTTATGGTCATGCTTTTTTTTTTAAATGATAAAAAATATGTAATGTAATCCATAATAATAACTCCTGTATAGTCGTCCCACAACATACTTTCACATCTGTCACTCGATGACACTCGAATACCCTGTCAGAAAAGTCTAGTGGCTGGGAATGACCTTTTTACAGTGTCTGGTATAATGTTAATGTTGTTTTCTTGTGTTTACATACAGTAGATGAATATGGCCACGGTGTAAATACACAGTACAGTTATGAGCTTATTGCCACATTATATCGTTATGACAATATGATATCATTGCCTTCGGTGATTTCCTGAAGATACATACCAAAAAATAATGCAACTGGAATAACTACAGTAGTCGCCATCGTTGATCTCATATGAAGAGCTCACAACGACATATGATGACGTGTGCGGGTGTTGTAGTGCTGTCCCATTTTTTTTAGGGGTACATTTAAAGCCCTTCCTCTTCACACTCTGTTTTAAGGGCCAAGGGGAAGGGTTAGGGTAAAAAAATTGAATTGGGATTGGGCCTAAGAATCAATTAAATACACGGCATATGCTGAGAAATGTTAAGAATCTGGGAGGAACTTCTGCAGAGAATGGATGAGCACATCCCACTTTCTCTCTTTGCCTCTCTCTTTGGCTCTTTCTCTCTCTCTCTCTCTGGCGCTCTCTCTCTCTCTTTCTCGCTCTCTCTCTCTCTCTCTCTCTCTCTTTCATGCTCCTCCCTCTTTGAGTGTTGATTGGCGAGTAGAAGGTGGACACTCGTGCGTTCAAAATGAGCGTTATTCTTTTGAGACCTGGACGCGCAGACTGGCGCAATAACCAAGGTCATCCCGGCAGGATCATAGCTTCCCCATCGCTGCCCATTAACATGTGCGATTTGCTCCCGTTTTGTATCGCATCACTTTCAGCCTTCAGAGCAGCAAACCCCATGTGTGTGTGAGCTCGTAGGCTTGTAGAGTGTCTCTAAAAATCTCTCATCTAAGACCCTGCAGGAGAGGACTGAGAAGAGAGAGCAGCTTCACTGACATCTAGAGCAATGTATGGTAAGCATTTTAAGCTTGTGTGTGTGTGTGGTTTGTGGAGGTTTGTGCGTAATAAAGAGAAACTGGAATCTTCCCTGACTGCATTCCTTGAGCACTCATGCATGACTTCTCTTTCCAGCACTAAAGAACTCACCATAAATGCTAATGTGTGTGTGGTGGATCTGCTAAACAGACGCTGTAATGAGATTGATTTTTGGTAGGTTCGTTTGATTGGTCTCAATGGTGATGATGGGCTTCTTAAGAAGGGCAAAGTTTTGTAAGTGTGTGTACGTTTACGGGAGCTGATCTGAGCCGTCTTTTGTACTATGGTACATTGTGTACGTTTGATGACCCTTAAGTGCGCTTACTGAGTTGTGGTGTTAACAGATCCTGTTACGAATGGATGTTTATCGATTTAAAGATGTCAGGACGCAGTTGACCTCTTAATCAGGTCACAGTAGAGCTGATCAGTGTTCATCATAGATAACACTTTTGCTGTCAAGCAGTTCTTTAAGCTTTGGTTTTCAACTCGGTTCTTTAGTTTCACTTCAGGAGCTTTTTCTGAAATTACCTTTCTCATTACAGGGCGCTATTTAAACTCTTATGAAATTCCATGGGCATTTTTTGTTATTTGTATTGAGATTTAAGCAACATTTTGACGTGTACAGACTTATGTACAAATATCAGATGGGTTTTTTTTTGCATATATTTTCTGTGTATATTGTTTTCCTCACCTTATTGTTTGGCTGGCTAATTAGGATAGCTATTAGTTTCACATGTGGTGTGGTAAAAAAATAATAAAGCTTAAACATTTTGCATTACTTGTTTGACCTAAAGAAGACAGTGTAGGTCGAAATGTTGTTTTAATCTTAATATATTGTATTTTTCAGAGCAGTAGTGGCAGTGTACTGGTTTTTGTTTCATTTGATCAAGCCCCTGCTTAAAGTAAATGTCTTTGGGATGTGTGCACACTGACTTCTTTTCATCATTTTCATCAGCCATTTTTTTAACCATCATACATTATCTTTAATGTTAAATGATTACATTTACTTTTAGACATTTGCTTAAATTGTAATAACAACAGTTAATTAAAATAATAGAACAAAATTGATCAGTTGAAATCAGTATCAACAAAAGTAATCTTAGGGTATCATGTGGCACAAGTTGGTATCATGTGATGTAGCTTACATAAACTGCAGGCATTAATTGTATTTTCACTTTAATTATAATCAAAAATCATGAGAGTAATGTTTGAAATATAGCATTCTTAAAATGGAAATAAGAAATAGTTAAGAATATAAATATGAAACTAAACCTACCTAAACTGAATCAGTTTGTTTGCTTGTTTTCCATCAGCCTGTGTTAATGCACATAATGCACATTTGGTTTAAAATAAAATAAAAAATCTTAAATCGAGAAGTTGTTTTGCGAAAAAGGGTTAATGCAAATTATGGGAGATGGAAACACAATTGCCAAATAAATTCGGATGTAGCAAACATTACACCCACATCTTTTAGCTGACGTTCAATTTAGCAATCCTACACCTAATTGGTATTTTATTTCTTTCCGAAAAGATTTGCTTCACTTTAGGATTGAAACCCAGCTGTTGGCTTGCCAGATTTATTCAAAACATGCTCTGTTTTGCTCCTTTGTGCAAGGTTGTTCAGAAGTATTTTGGTAGCAAAATGGAACTAAAACAGGTAGTACCTTGTCTAAATTTAGTTTTAAACTTAGCATTATTTGCCTTAAGCACCATTAATTTATGAAAATGTAATTTTATTTGACAGGCTGCAAAGAAACAACAGCAGCTAGTTAACCTTGTAAACATAGATGCATAAAAAACACACTGTCTCTGAACTCTTTTAATAGTAATTTTCTATATTTTGTCATGTATTTTAAAAGTACAAATCAGAAACCTCAATAAAGCAGTATAAAAAAAAAAAAAAGTTTAAATATTATACTATACTGATTCTTTACTCTATATGCAATGACAGTAAATTTGATCTGATGGAAATATTGATGTTTCTCTTTAATCATTTGCTATCATTGCAACATTGATTTGCAGCCGATGGCTTCAGGTAGAGGTGTTTGGTTGTGTATGCGTTTAGGAGACGTCTGCTGAGGCGGCCCTTCTCCCCTCTCATGTAAAAATAGAAGATTGTGACTCTAGCTGTTATATAACATCACTGAAGGGCAGCGCAGCGTCTCCTAATGCTGACCCACTGAGCTCTTCACATCGCTGATTGTGTATGTTTTTATACATTTTTGTGGCAGTTGTATCTCTATAATAGTGAGATCTGACTACAAATGTTTTAGTGAAATTGATATATAGAGGCGTTTCCAGTGTACTGTAGTGTTTCCAAGTATTGTACATTCACACAAAACGGCATACTTCCTTTTTTGCTAAATTCGCATTTGGTGTGAGTTTGCAGCCAGTGTTGTATCACTTTATGCTTTGCTGTTGATGAATAAAAAAGGTCATTAAATACACTGTAAAAAAAAAAAATGTTGCTTCCTTTTTTTTTTAGTTGAATCAAATGAACTTTTCTAGTCATTTCAACTTGCCTCAGTCAAACTGATTAAACCTATTAAGTTAAACGTAAAAAAATGCCAAGATGTCCTTGCTGCAGTCTATAGCAAGATGACGTACTGGAAAAGTTCCACTACTTAGTGGACTGAGTAACGCCCACTAAGGTATGCTACTGTGACGTGAAACCTGATTAAATTAGGTTAAAGTAACCTAAAAACATTTGTTGTCATGACTTTTTGTCATATCATTTTTTACAGTGTATACATTCATAAGCACAATAATTTTCAGTTCATTTATGAATACTAAATGAATACTAATTATATCTAAATATTTTAAACGTATTTATGTTAATAATACTATGATTTTTTTTTTTATTAATATAAAGGCATTTTTACAGTGCATTTCTTTCTAGTAGTGTTGTCACAATACTGGAATTCAGTACCAGTCGATACTGAAATTTTAAAAACATCCATTTCCCGCTAACATTTGTGCTTGACAGAATTGACAGTGATTGGCCACAGTCACAGATACACTGATACAGGGACACTGGAGCGTTTTAAAGCTGCGATTCATCAGCGGATCGCTCGTATGTCAGCTTCTAGACAAACCAGCTGATCGACGTGACTTTGAAACTCTCCAATGTCCATATATCTGTGTTTACACTCAGTAAACTGTGGTGAGTTTGGTGAACTGATGACCTTCACGGCCAATTACAGTCATTTCTGTTGAGCATGTGAACACAATGGCAAATCAGCACTGTTGAAGAACGTGCTTAACAGCACTGAAATGTTAGCGGGAAATGGACGTTTTTAAAATTTGAGTATGGATTGGTATCAAATTCCAGTATCGTGACAATCCTACTTTCTAGTTGATCGATACAAAATTAAAGTGCAAGTTTAAAATTTGTTTTTTTTTTTATAGCTGAAGAAATATAGTGTACAGTTTTTTCCTATTCTGTTTGCAGTGTTTAAGTAGCACTGACTATACTATTTAGAATCTCAGAATTTTTGAACATTTTGTGAAGTGCACATAGTTGTTGGCTGTTGTCGAGCAATTGGAACACATCCCTGTAATCTACCAAACATGTTCTTGCACTGTAATCAAGGAACCGTCCCTTCATAATTAAGGCTCTGTTTCAGCTGGGAATGGTGTGCTGGTTGTGAATTTATGCAGATGCCTGAGAGAAAGCAGGAGGTTTCTGGATTCAGCCTTGAGGCCCTGAAAAAAAACCTTGTGAGCAGCAGTACTGGTTGCTGATAACTGACAGTTTGTATGTTTGTGTGTGGGGAAAGAGAATGTGTTTAATCTTTTTTGTTCTGGCCGTGCCTATGATATCTTGAGGTGAGGCCTTAAAATGGGGTGAACAACACTGTAACAATGCAAACTTGAACCGTGGCAGATTACCGTCCCACGATGCAAACAATGCGGAATATGCAATATATTTGCTGCGACTGTGCAGAATTTCCCTTATTTAGGTTTTCCGCGTTTGGTGTTGGCCAAGCTGTGTTGGCCAATCAGAAAGAAGAAAACAGCACACACATTGACCTCATGAGGCGTGTACGTGTGGAGAGAGCCTTATATTAATAAACAGGAACAACTATGGACAAAAATATATATACACAATCATGTGACGCATTTATCTGACTGACATTCCTGATAGCTGACTGACATAATGACAACATTTACAACACAGTGAAGATTTTATTAAACTAAAACTTATGTAAACTTCATTTCAGTGAAGAAATGCAAACATTTGGTAGTCCTGACTAAGAACTATTCTCTCCTGAAGAATATATTCAAAAATCCACATCTGACTGTAAAACAACAGCTGGATTGTTTAGTCTGTACCAAAAAAAAAAACTGCTCAGAATGGGATAAAATAATCCAACAGTCTCAACTCCGATGTTGGGTTAAAAAAAAGAACCTATAATTTTTTTATACAGGATAAATTCAGATTCCAACAAACAGACAAAACAGAGGAACAATATTGTTGGAATCATTAGCTATGTTTCCATCCAAAGATGCGAATTAAATTTATGCGCAAAACTGGAATATCACAAAAGGGGTGTGAATAAAGCAACGTTTCCATCCAATGAGTCAAAGAAAACAAAATCGCCATTTCGTGATTAACTGGCGCCAAATATCAAAAGTAAAAACAGAATTTACTGTGGTAGGAGAAGCTGCATGAATCTTTTCTTTTTTTAATAAATTACTTGCGCCTCAGAAGACAAATGCAGACACGGAATAAGCACGTGGTGGCGTTTGAAGGCATGAGACGCGAAGCACAGACGCTCTTCATTCTGGAGGTAATTAATAATATAATAACACTAATACTGAGATGGTTAAGGCGTTTTAGAATGACCAAAACAACATTTCAGATGTTTTACAATGTGGTCAGCCTGCTGGTTTGTCCATTTACACACAATTTTATCATCACATGATCTCTTATAACAAAATCACATTACTTTTTTGAATGCGCATAGTGCAGTTTGTTCTGTAAAAGTGTTTTCATCGTAGTTTATGCTAATTTTTTTCTTATCATAAAAAGTATATTATACTCAGTTATGCACATATGTTTTTTATGCGCATTTTCAAAATTTATGCGCATCTTGGCGTCAAACGTTTTTTTTTATGCACATATTCAAAATGCAAAATAGGTGGATGGAAACAGCTACTTTCACAGCACTTTTTTTTCCTCCATCAGAATCCATTGGCAGACCACATGACTCCACCCAAGGGCGCCGCAAGGGGGGGAAAAGTTAGGATGATTCTAAGGGCTTATATTGTTATTATAGTTATTATTACACCCCCCACCCCAGTCTTTACTTTCGTCCGCGGAAGCCTGTGATAGGGCCAGTGGCGCCCCTGGCTCCACTACTCATATTGCATGGGTAGTAACTAATATAGTTATCCTTGTCTTCATCCTTGGTGTGAACGGGTCTTATTATGTAACACTAAAAACATAATCGATCAAGATCAGTAAATGGATAAGGCCTGCACATATATGCAGGGAGTCGTGTCCACACTAGAAAATCCCATATCACAAAGTGTAAGACTAAATGCATTTAATGATTCTGAATCTGCACATGAGTTTTATTTGCTTTCTCTAATTGAAAGGAATGGTGCATGTATGCTTTTGCTGGAAGTGCTGCGGTATCGGAGCAGATTTGTTTCTGCTGCATCCGTCCGCTGATGGAGGAAACAGTTGGAGATGCTTCCTGCTGTTTGAGTGACCATCATTAGAGTGTCTCCTTCCTTCTCTTTCTAATCTCATTCCTTCTGTCTGTTTTTAATAGGCATCATCTTTTCTCTCCCTCTCTCAGTGTCGTTTGTAGAGTGTGTTTGGATGCATTGATTTCTCCCACAGTTTTGCCCCCGTGACACAGTTTGTTTGGCCTGTTGACACCACAGATTAATTGATGGTGACAGTTCTGTCAACATCACACATTCTGGCACAAGATAAGGACACAGAGAGTTCAGACTTTCCCATCTGTGGCTCAACTCTTTTGGCCTTGCCTGTTGTCTGGTACTTTATCAACGAAAGACTGCTTGATAAATGTGCCATTTTGTACTGTCAGTGTAGTGTTCTGCTCTGCAGTATGTGAAACACATCATTTGTCAGTGTGGGGAAAAAAAACTTGCCAGACAGCAGGTGAAATAGAAACTATATGGAGCCAGGAAACTCCCACATAGGAAACACCAGCGACTCCATGAAGTGATGATGAACACTAATGTCGAGTTCACACTGTGTGATTTGCAGTTGTTTTCACACTGCATGACTATCCTGTGGTACACTGCAAAATATACTTTTCTTACTTTTTTTCCTCTTGTTTCTAATACAGATATGTCAAAATTCTTGAATCAGGAACCATTTTCTAGACAAGCAAAAAATATTGTCTTGTTTTTAGAAATGCGTCAAAATTAAGTGAAAACAGGATTATTTTACATGCCCCATTGGCAGATTATTTTGATTGTGTTAAGGGAAATCTCACTGTATTTTGACTTATTATTCCTGAAAACAAGACACCAGGTCTCCTTCACTAATAATTGCATACGTTTTTTGTATTTATACGCATATTTGAACTATGATTTGTACTATTTAAAATATATTTGAAATATATTTTATTCATTCATTCATTCATTCATTCATTCATTCATTTTCCTTCAGCTTAGTCCCTTATCTATCAGGGGTCGCCACGGCGGAATGAACCGCCAACTAGGGCTGTGCGATTTGGGGAAAATATCTAATTGCAATTTTTTTTGACAGATATTGTGATTTTGATTTGCGATTTAATTTTGTAGTCAAGATTCAGCTCAATAATCTGTATCGTAGCTACTTACTGCTAAATGGCAGTGAAGAAACTGAAAAGATTTACTTACTCCAACATTTATTCAGGTTTGTTTTTAAATATTCAGAAATTAAACAAATTTTTCTCTAGAGCAAAGAGTAAGCACACATAAAATTACCTTACCTTTCTATAAACAAGTTCAATTCAAATTAGGGAGATAATGTAGCTTATTATACAAACAAAAAAAAAATTAATTATAAAAATACAGAACAGTCAGCAAACTAACATGGTTGATAAGAGGCAGATTGAAAAGTTCTAAATGGGCAGAACGAAAGTATGCTTACTCAATTGGCTAGTACGACTATCACACACAGATGGCAGTCACACATTTGCTCTGGGCGGGGGAAATTAAATAATATATATATTTTCCATATCGCAGCCTCTTGCGATTTAGCTAATCGCAATGTTTCAAATTGCGATTCGATTTTGATTAATTGCACAGCCCTACCGCCAATTTAGCTCATCCAATTCACCTATCTCACCTATCTATTTAGACTGTGGGGTAAAAAAAAACAACTGGCCTAGCCGGGGCTTGAACCAGCTACCTTCTTGCTGTGAGGCAACAGTGCTAACCCCTGAGCCACCAATATTTTTATATTTGAACTTATTTTTATATTTGAACTTATATTTGTTTTGTTTTTAATGTCTACTTTTCATTCACCCTGTAAATAACATATCTAATTATATGTAGGGTTCTTTATAGATGTTTAAAAGACCCCGGGCGTAGGTTATTATTGCGTACTTGTGGAAATCTTTTGTATAAAACTTTGATGAATCATGATTTATTTGTATGCGCATAAATTTGTTTGTACTCGTGGTTGTTGAATAGAATCTGCGGACATTTTGTGCTATTTCTGTGCAGAGTTTAGCAAAGATTCTGCATATTTATGTTTAATGATTTTGGGAGTCTCGTAACTAAAAACTTTTACAATGCAAATCTACTAAAAGATAGAAAATATTACTGTACAAACTGAACATTTTCATTTTAGTCAATAATATTGCTGAAATTAATTTTAAAATTCCATTAATTCCATGTGGGCCTACCCATGAGGTTTGTCATGGTGAGGAAAAAGTTTAGCAGGTGCCTCGGAGTATATAAATCATGTGTATTGCTTTCATTTGATGTAGAAAATAGGCCATCTGTGGTTTCATGTGCACTTATTTTCTTATGGAGAGCTTGCCGGAGGTGTTTTGCTTATGGTGTTGATCTGGTCATGTGGCAGATCACTACGATCTAGTTTCAGTGAAAACAGAGTAGACTCAGCCTTGACTAGCCAAGCATGTGTCCAGTGCCCATCACAAGAAATAATGTTAAAGTTGGTGTGTTTCATTGGCTTTAATGGTGTGACAGATAACGCTACATCTGTTAGGCCAATCCAGCTTCAGCTTATCAGTACAGTCGTGGCCAAAAGTTTTGAGAATGACACAAATATTAGTTTTTTACAAAGTTTGCTGCTAAACTGCTTTTAGATCTTTGTTTCAGTTGTTTCTGTGATGTACTGAAATATAATTACAAGCACTTCATACGTTTCAAAGGCTTTTGTTGACAATTACATGACATTTATGCAAAGAGTCAGTATTTGCATTGTTGGCCCTTCTTTTTCAGGACCTCTGCAATTCGACTGGGCATGCTCTCAATCAACTTCTGGGCCAAATCCTGACTGATAGCAACCCATTCTTTTATAATCACTTTTTGGAGTTTGTCAGAATTAGTGGGTTTTTGTTTGTCCACCCACCTCTTGAAGATTGACCACAAGTTCTCAATGGGATTAAGATCTGGGGAGTTTCCAGGCCATGGACCCACAATTTCAACGTTTTGGTCCCCGAGCCACTTAGATATCACTTTTGCCTTATGGCACGGTGCTCCATCGTGCTGGAAAATGCATTTTTCTTCACCAAACTGTTGTTGGATTGTTGGAAGAAGTTGCTGTTGGAGGGTGTTTTGGTACCATTCTTTATTCATGGCTGTGTTTTTGGGCAAAATTGTGAGTGAGCCCACTTCCTTGGATGAGAATCAACCCCAGACATGAATGGTCTCAGGATGCTTTACTGTTGGCATGACACAGGACTGATGGTAGCGCTCACCTTTTCTTCTTCGGACAAGCCTTTTTCCAGATGCCCCAAACAATCCGAAAGGGGCTTCATCGAAGAATATTACTTTGCCCCAGTCCTCAGCAGTCTATTCGTCATACTTTTTGCAGACGATCAATCTGTCCTTGATGTTTTTTTTTTTTGGAGAGAAGTGGCTTCTTTGCTGCTCTTCTTGACACCAGGCCATCTTCCAAAAGTCTTCGCCTTATTGTGCGTGCAGATGCACTCACACCTGCCTGCTGCTATTCCTGAGCAAGCTCTGCACTGGTGGCACTCCGATCCCGCAGCTGAATCCTCTTTAGGAGACAATCCTGGCGCTTGCTGGACTTTCTTGGACGCCCTGAAGCCTTAACAAGAATTGAACTTCTTTCCTTGAAGTTCTTGATGATCCTATAAATTGTTGATTTAGGTGCAATCTTAGTAGCCACAATATCCTTGCCTGTGAAGCCATTTTTATGCAACGCAATGATGGCTGCACGTGTTTCTTTGCAGGTCACCATGGTTAACAATGGAAGAACAATGATATCAAGCATCACCCTCCTTTCAACATGTCAAGTCTGCCATTCTAACCCAATCAGCCTGACATAATGATCTCCAGCCTTGTGCTCATCAACATTCTCACCTGAGTTAACAAGACGATTACTGAAATGATCTCAGCAGCTCCTTTTAATGACAGCAATGAAATGCAGTGGAAAGTTTTTTTCAGGATTAAGTTAATTTTCATGGCAAAGAAGGACTATGCATCTGATCACTCTTCATAACATTCTGGAGTATTTGAAAAATTGCTATTATAAAAACTTAAGCAGCAACTTTTCCAATTTCCAATATTTAGGTAATTCTCAACTTTTGGCCACAACTGTAGACAATTAATAATTAAATGTGTATGAAGGAAGTTTTCTGCATTAAAGACTCTCTTGCATCTTATCTGCTAGATGGAGATTTAATGAGTGGGAGAGAGTCAAAGGAGTGAAACACAGCTGTTTGTGAGGGGGTGGCAGAGCTGGCTGTCAGTGCGGTGCCATCTCTGTCTGTTCATGTGGGCACAGAGTCACGGCGCAGTGCAGCAGCAGCAACTCTCAGCATTTAACACATTATCAGAAAACCTACAAAACCTTAAGAGGGAGTTGAGCTAATAGTGGAAATTCTGTCTTCATTATCTCTATCTCCTGTGATGATGTCTGTTTTGTTTTTGTTGTACAATATATTGCACCAAAATGTATTGCAATAAATGATGTTATTGTCATTTTAATAGGAGAATACAATATATCGTTTCAGCGTCGATTTCGCAATGTGTGAATCTGCAATAATCACATCGCAGGGTCTCAAGCAATTTCAAGCGAATTTAAACAGTTTGGAGACATAGTCATCTGGTGAAATTATATTCATATTGGCATCTATATCACAGAAAAACAAAATATCGCAATGTCCGATATCGTGCAGCTCTACATTTTAAGACCATTTTTATGCCACTCATTATATAATGTCAGAATGACAATATAATACAGAGTTCCCACACTTCTGGAAAGTCATTAAATTTACTTAAATTTCAGACATATGGATTCAAGGCCTGGAAAGTATTTGAAAACAAACACAAGTCCTTGAAAGAGCTTGAATTTAATTTTATTTCAACAATTGTACTCAATTGTCAAAAATAATGAAAAAAGCGAGACATTTTAATTCTTAAAACAGTTTCTTGTTAGTTTCTTGTACAATTACAATGACAAATAATGCACAATATTTCAGAAACCGCATTAGAATATCACCAGTAGTGAATTCAACAAATTTTAATAAAATTTTTTGAACATGACTTTTTAAAATGGTCAATTTTTTATGTAAATATTAAGTGTGAAATGTTAAGTACAGTTAGGACTTTCATGGTGCTACATATGTGAGTTTGGTGACCCCTGCTTTAGAGTAAATACTAGTGTTTTTTCTTACCATACTGACACCTCCAATAGAGATTGGATGATTGCGTAGTCAGCTAAAATGTTGCTAACGTTGGTTTTTATGTATGGCCGATATATATTGCATCGCCAAAAATGATTGAGGTCATGTCCATGTGTTGTGTGATAAGTTGATATTTTGATTATTGTGACAGGCCTAATTATCTCACCTTCATGTAGGGCTGCATGATATTGGAAAAAATTGACATTGCAATATTTTCTTTTTCCCTGCAGTATATATTGACTAAAAGTAGTCGCTAAATTGACTAATTGACTAAAAATATGACTTAAATAGCTCTATTTGGAAAGTCAGTCATTTAGATTGATTGGGAGGATTTTGTAGGGGAGTAAATAATAAATATATTTTGATGTAATTTATTATATACATATAATAAACAAACTACAGTCATAAACACAATGGAGCAAATATTCAAATTAAATAAACTATACTTTATAGTTTTCTGGGGAGACTCTAACAGTATTTGGGTCCAGAAATGTATTAATCAAGTGAAAAATAACGTTGCATCTTCATCATATAAATAATTCAATAAAATGAATCTTTATTCAACTTCTTTATGCGCTAATAAAATGCTTTAAACTCTCTTAAAATGCTAACGTAGTCACAGACCTTAAAAATACATGCAGATGATAAACTTTCACTCTATTATGGTTAAATTCTGCAGTGACCTGTGGTTTTTGGTCATCTATAATCCTAACTTAACGTTGCATATGCTGCGATGTGACTATTGCAGATGCACACATTGCGATGTCGATGCTGAAACGATATATTGTGCAGCTCTACCTTCATGTCTTTGCAAACACATCTTATTCACTAATGTGTTTAGCAAAATTGCAGAGGGACCATTAGCATTTAGTCGGTCCGTCCATCCATCTGTCCTCTTATTATTATAGCCTTGTGTCAGAAAACAGATGAGAATTTGAGTTATTATTTGTTATCCATCCCTTTTGTCTTGGCTTTCCCATGCATCTGTGTGTCTCGGTAGCTTTTAATGCAGTGTTATTGGTTGCTCTGTGCAGTTCCATTGCGTCAATTTGAGTCCGCTTGATACAAGAGCTAATTTAATTGAATAATGACACTTTTGCATGGGTTGTATCCAAAAGAACAGCTTGAACATTCTGTATCCTTTTGTGTTTCACAGAAGAAATAACATCAGCTTGTAACATTCATAATTGCCTTTGACGCATATTAATTGCAATAATACATGAGTACAGCAATAATTTGACTGAACAGCTAATTTCAGCAAATAATGACTACTACTCTTTCATCGTATGAGCAATTTCAGCATTATGGATGTGACATTTGCAGTAAAAATTCAAAACATAAATTCACAGAGAATGTATATGTTAACATTATATTGAAACATCTGTTTATATATTCCAAAACAACTAACCACAGACTAATGGGTTCAGAAAAATATGGGTTCAGTGTTATGAATGTGACCAAAAAAGTCTGCAAGTTTACAGTATACAACATACTTTGTAGAAATTCTGTGAATTCAACTGCACAACCTAAGAGAAACAATGCTAATCAAAAGCATAAGAGTTGGCTCACTATTGGTTGTTTTCACATGACGTCATTGATGACGTGCAAAATTCAGGTGGAGGGCAGGAAATTATTCTTCTACATAGGAATCGCAATCAGAACATCAAAATGTTTGTGTTTTATGTCGTTTATAAATCTGCCAAAATAAGAAATGCAGAACAGCTTTTATAGACTTCCAAAAGTTTTTGCCCATAAAGGCGGGAAAGTTCAAGAAACTGGCTGGAAAATGGAAGAAAAGGCAGCATGTAGTAAACATTTATTCATTACATCCATGTGTACAAACTTTTTTTAGAACGCGATAATTCGTTTGACAGCACCAATAAAGATTATATACAGGCCTAGCAATGTGTAAAAATATATATATAAAAATCAGATTCAACACCAATTCAGGAGAATATAAAAGTACCCTGCCATGAAATCGCTGCAATGAAATCTGTCTTGTTTTGCAATAATCCAAGTCTTTACTGGCGTTTCTGCAGAATAAACAACGTTAACATCGAAATGTGCAGCAGCGGTGAATGTTTGTTGATGGTAAGTTCATCAAAAGAACAAAAAACAAATACTACCCTACCTAGACGGTTATTATTGTGGAGTACTTATTCCCCCTTACAAAAATAAATAAATAATAATGTAGACCATGCGTCCACGGTTTTGTATGCTTTCATCTATTATTTCATGATGTCTGGAAGATATCCGCATGGGGAAAAAAAGCTAGAGTAATTTATAATAAACATGTTTTTGAACCACATAGTAAAGTGTATAATGTGTACAACTCTTTGTTAATGAGTGCTACAGAATACTGTAGCACAGTAAACTGTAATAAATACTGTAACGTTAGTGTTAACTGTGGTGCATTGTGATGGTGTATAATAACTGAAGCCTATTGAATAATTTGTTTATTACTACAGTTGTGTTGTACCACAGCAACAGTAAAATTAAGACAGTTTAATTCAAGTAATTATCATAGTCTGTTTCCAAACACTATAGTATTTACTTTAGTGTTTTGTCATGTAACATAGCTTATACAGTATCTACCACCTCTATGACAGGCAAATATACTGTAGTTCAGTAGAACTCTTGGCTCTCTTCATGAAATAAGGATCATGCCCAACATATGTGGCTATTTTCTATTTATATCTCCTTTGAAATATAAAGTCCGTATTTTTGTGATTTATACCATGTCTCCCATTCAGTTTTTACTTCCTGCCCTCCATCTGAATTTCGCGCGTCACCAGAACCACGTGATTGAAAACAACCTATAGAACAAAAGTGACTGATTTTATTTTATTTGACATTTTTGCATTTATTAGGGAAAAGCTTTATTATGGTTGTGACAGATGTGGAATTGTCACTTGTGTGACTTCGGTAAATCAAATATAATTGTTTGAAAACATTGACAGAAACATTTTTGAGTATTTTTACAGTACTGTGAAATACTTGCTTGCACAAAAAACGTCAAAAGATTTTGCTATTTTAAATTTTTTAAAAAAATTTATGGGAAGGTTGACATTTGCATGGAGTTTCTCCAGAAGAAGAGCCCGAACATTCTGGGCTTCACAAACAAAAATAAGTCGTGTGTTAGAAATAACATGAGCTTGTAACATGCTTTAAATGGGTTCTACATAAACCGAGATGTTGAAGGCAATAGATAAGTTGAGCAGGGAAGTAAAGCTTCTCTTTGAAGTCAAAATGGAGCAGAAGCTAAGAATAGAGAAGCCTTGGCTCTCCAACATTCATTTTAGCGTAACCGATCAGAAAAAGCATTCGCAGATCTGAAGATTTTTTCCCCTCAGTGACGTCGTTCAGAGATTAAGGTCTTTCAGCTCTCAACTTGAGCCAGATCTGCATGAAATCTGTTTTTTTTGTGTGTGTGTGATTTCAAAAAATTATTTTATCATACCATAGCGATGTGGAGAAAAACACTTCAAGTAAGTTATGCTTCCCTCCAGAACTTCATTTTTTTCATCACACAGTTCAGTGGGACACGTGTGACTCATCACTGCTGAGATGCATTGGCCAATCGGATTGCAGATTTCTCACTGCATATTGGCAACCAATGATTTATATGTTGCTCTGTCCTCAAGGCTGTCTGGGTTTGACAAGATGCAGCTTGTGCCGTTTTTGACCTTCATTATGGAGTGTCCTCAAGCCCACACGCCGCCATGTGAACATTGTTCTCAATATTTGAAGTTGCACTAATGGCTTGATGTTTGCTTTTATTCCCATGTTGACTCTCACAGACTAATGATCCAAGTTTATGCTCTCCATTTCTAGAAACGTGGATGTTATAAGAAATACTAATTAAAATATTGACTCATGTTATGCTCTGTCAGTAATGATAGATATTAAAAAGGGCTCATATTTTAAGAAATATTGTTTTTTATAATATGGTAGTAAGCAGGTTGCATACTGCCTTGAGAACACTTTTTTTTTTTTTTTTTTTTTTTTTTTACCACGTATACATACAACTCAACATAAAACATAAACTGACTGCCAACATTCAACATTTAGAAATATTTTGTTTGTTATGGTGTCTGTCTGTCTGTGACAATGCGTCTTGGTGTAAAGGGGTAAACAAACTAAGTGGATTGAAAGAATTTAGGAGATATGAGAAGGAAAAAAGAAAGTAAAAAAGAGAAGGAAGTACAAAAAAAATACAGACGTGGAGAAAAAAACTGTTGGTATTCTTCAATTTTGTCTAGGGAAGTTTCATTAGTTTGCCTTTTTTAATGCTTTGGTTAAGCCACAATTAGAAAATAATATCTGATTTTTATTAGTTTAGTTCAGTGAATTGTTTAATCATGACTTTTTTAATGTTATTTCAATGACTATGTTTTTTTTTTCCTTTAATGGAAGGGTGCCAACAATTTTGGCCAGGTCTGTTATTTTTATTTTTAATTTTAATTTTATTTAATTTAATATAATTTAATTTAATTTTATTTTATTTTATTTTATTTTATTGCAAATTAAAATTTATTTAATGTAAATAATTAATGTATTTACATTTTTTATTAAATGTATTTTAATTAAATTTAAATAAATGAAAAAAATAAAATAAAATAAAATAAGGGGACAATTAGTAATAATTCAGGGTTCACTATAGGGCAGAGGGACCTAAATAACACCCCAGACCCAATTTTCACGTTACCATTTGTGGACGGAAATCTAATGTCATCCGAAAATCAATGGCACTTTGCTTCTAGAAAATAATTCATAACCAAATTATTATTTATTTATTTATTTTTTTGCTCTCTGCAGGGGTGTGTGGTTGTTGTGGAGCGCTGAGGCCTCGCTACAAGAGACTGGTGGATAACATCTTTCCTGAAGACCCGGAGGTAAGAACATTCCCTATCTCTCTCTCTCTCTCTCTCTCTCTCTCTCTCTCTCTCTCAACTCCATTCTTTTACAGCATCACATAGAGTCTATTTACAGTCAAACAGCCCTCGTTTCTCCTCTCCAACCGCTTATTTACATTTGCATTCATGCTCTTGGCAGATGCTTGATTTCCGAGACCACTTAAAAGAAAGTGCATTTAGTGTGTAACAGGCAATTACCTAAGCAGGTGTCTGAGGAAGCGAGCCAGAAACCCATCGACTCCCAGTCTTTGCTGAGTTTAACACCATTTTATGTTATTTTCTCAAAAAGCGCCCAGTGGAAAAGCTGAGATATCTGAAATGTCTCCATTAGCTCTCGTTGGTCAGGATTTGAGCTGCGGTAGCTCAGTTCATTAGTCATGTTCAGTGTGGTTTAAAGCCAGAAGGGGTGTGCATTGCAATAATGATCCTCCACATTACAGATTTCTATCAAAATCATCCAGAAATCTTGCAGATGCCAGACTTTTGACCAGTAATGTATTTCTGCAGTTTCTCAAACATTTTTTACATAGAAAATAGGGCTGGGTGATATGTCAAAAATCTCATCTCGCGATATAAGTCATCTCATATCCTGATATTACAGGTCCAACAAAAAAATTACTTTCTCACAATGCTGTTATTCATGTTTCTGTCTGCATCCCTGTAATGGAGTGTAATATTGCTCTCATATAAATTCTGAAAAAGTATTACAGTAAACAATGTGTTTTGTGACATCACAAAATAAACGATAGAGCATTATATGAAACGCTATATTTTTTTGGCCATATATACAGTCAAATCAGAATTATTAGCCCTTATACAATGATTTGCCTAATTAACCTAATTAACTTAGTTAAGCCTTTAAATTGAATGTCACTTTAAGCGGAATACTAGTATCATGAAACATATCTAGTAAAATATTGAGAAACTGACTGAGAGTTAAGAAACTAACTAAAGTAAAATACTAATTAGCAAAAATAATGAGCACTCATTCTGTTGTGGGACATCTTACCTCTGGTTGTTTATAAAGGTAACTGTAAAGGTATTACAGACATCCTTTTTTAGCACATTTTCTTAATTTTGCTTGTTTCATTACATACATGATCTTTAACATGAAGAAGTTTGTCTGAATTCTGCAATTTCTTTGCTTTTATTAGTTTACGTAGCATTTGTGTGTTTTTGGGTTCAGTGTTTGCTCAAACTTCTATTTTATTTTTGTTACTAAATGGTTTGAACAAGAGTTCGGCATGTTTTCTGTTAACCCAGTGAAATTAGAATTGCTAAAACTGAAACTAAATGCATAAAAACTAAATAGAAATGTATTTGAAAAATAAAAACTAAATTGAAACTAATAAAACCATTAGTGAAATGAACTAAAACTAAACAAAAATTTACAGCAAATTTTAAAGAAGTATAAAAATTATCAATATCAATAAAAATATCAAATTTAAAAATGTAAAACTATAATAACGTTGCTATTTACTTTACGGATCATCTATATAGTATGCTTAGTCTAAGACCAGAGAGACTGAAAATTTTGGACATGTAATTCCTAGTCTGCTGTGGTCATGATATTGATACTATTTGTGTTTTTGTTTTCTGTGTGTACAGGATGGGTTGGTCAAGGCCAACATGGAGAAACTGACTTTCTATGCCCTGTCAGCTCCAGAGAAGCTGGATCGGATCGGGGCATACCTGTCTGAAAGACTGTCCCGTGATGTAGCTAGACATCGTTATGGGTACCAAAATTCATAACAAGACTGATCAGAATTTTTTTTTCTCTCTTGGTTCTCCTGCCTGTATTAAGTGTGTGTTTGTCTCTTTAGGTATGTGTGTATTGCGATGGAAGCTCTTGACCAGCTGCTAATGGCCTGCCACTGTCAGAGTATCAACCTGTTTGTAGAGAGTTTCTTAAAGATGGTACGGAAACTCCTGGAGGCTGACAAACCCAACCTGCAAATCCTGGGAACAAACTCGGTACGTACACACTGTTGTATGAAGTGCAGAAGGGATTACTGTAAACTCCATTGATTGTCGCTTTAATTTCCATAAAATTTATAAAATTATTTTTTTTAAATCTCACCCTCAAGTGGTTCCATACCTTTATGAGTTTTCTTAGAAGTTATTTTAAAGAATGTTGGAAACCTGTAACCATTGACTTCCATAGCATTGTGTTTCCTACTGCACTAAGTCTTGTCGTCGATCCCCGTTATAATAATTTGACTTCTAGTTGATCATTTGGAAAAGTGGCAGAAGGTAGATTTTTCTGATGGATCAGCTGTTGAACTGTTGAATCATCTGTTCATCTGAATCATCTGTTCATATGCTGATCCCAATCATCACAAATACTGCAGAAGACCTATTGGAACCCACATGGACCCAAGATTCTCACAGAAATCAGTCAAGTTTGGTCAAGGAAAAATCATGGTTTGGGGTTACATTCTGTATGGGGTCGTGCGAGAGATCAGCAGAATGGATGGCAACATCAACAGCCTGAGGTATTACAAACAACCGGAGAGGGCAAATTCTTCAGCAGGATAGCGCTCCTTCTCATATTTCAGCCTCCACATCAAAGTTCCTGAAAGCAAAGAAGGTCAAGGTGCTCCAGGATTGGCCAGCCCAGTCACCAGACATCAACATTATTGAGCATATCTAGGGTAAGATGAAGGAGGAGGCATTGAAGATTAATCCAAAGAATCTTGATGGACTCTGGGAGTCCTGCAAGAATGCTTTCTTTGCCATTCCAGATGACTTTATTAATCAGTTATTTGAATCGTTGCAGAGATGTATGGATGCAGTCGTCCAAGCTCATGGGAGTCATACACAATATTAATTCTTCTGCACCATGACTTTATATTCTATACTGTACATTATTTCTGTTAAGTCAGACCTTACTCTCCTAATTAAATAATTAAAAATAATGCATGATCATATTTTATTTTGGTAAAATAAGCGTAATCTAGTGGCCTTTGCCTTTTATATAAGCCACTTCTGATACCAAATGATCAACTAGAAGTCAAGTTATTATTTGTTGATCCTAAAACTTGGATAGGCGACAAGACTTTTGTCAGGGAGAGTAGTATGGAAGTCAATGGTTACAGGTTTCTCAAGATATCTTATTTTGCGTTCGACAGAAAAAAGAAACTCAAACTGGTTTCTGACAAGTGAAGGTTGAGTAAATGATGACAGAATTTTCATTTTTGGGTGAACTATCCCTTGATTTTATTTTTGAAGCATTCTAATTGTGAAAGTATAAAATATGACCAATATTTAATGTTATGTATTTTGGACCTTGTGTACTGAAGGTTTTTAAACACATAAAATTTATAAAAATATTGTTACATATGAGCACATAAGCGCACACACACTGCAGTCCATCCATCTAAACACAATCCGGACATGAACATAAATTATAGGTCAAAATGAGCAATCTACAGTGCAATACATGCAAACATACACTAGAAAATGTTACACCTTATCACCCAGAAACACATTGTAACACTGCAGTAATCACGTTGTATATAAAATCCCCTTTTAAACTGATTCATTTCTCTGTGTTGCTTTACAGTGCCACTATTAACCTGGAAATGCTTTAGGACAGGGAAGTGTTAGTTAATGCTCACTGGGTTCTGCAAAGGCCTAACCACATAAGGAAATGTAGAGTTTATGCAGATATTATTCATTAATACAGATTTGATATGTAGGCACTAGTTTAAAAACGAGTCATTAAATCATCTAGGTGACAGGATCCCATTCATCAGCTTCCTACCGTTTCTATATTAGGGCCTTTTATTTTATTTTATTCATGGCCACAGTGAACATGACTTTAAATAGCTAAAACCTGTCAAAAGTTAAAAGATTGGCTTCCTTTTTTAGTCTGAAACAAATACAGTAGGACTTCTCTGTAGCTCATTCGCAGCATTTCAAATATATGAATCTGTAAAAGTATATGTGAATAATAATTGGTTTATTCGCACTCAAAAATGTCTCTCATGACCAGTGGTGGTTCTAGCTTAAATGGCACACTAGGCGAACCACCCCATAACTTGGCACTACAACAGAATATGTTAAATAACAGAAATCAATCCTAAATGTAACTGGAAAACAATGTAAAGACAAAACTGAAGTGATATGCTAAGATCACTTAAGAAATATTTTTGCATGAATATTAATTATGACAGTTCTATAAAATAAAATAAATAGGTTTAATAGAATTATCTGTCTTAGACCCGACTCATGGCCGAGAATTAATGTTATTAAGTCTTTCCTCCCTGACTCATTATCCCTCCTTTCTGTTTCATAGCCATGCTTAGTCAAAATAAGATCATCATCATATTATATAAACTTCAGTTTTGTCGACTTGGAAAATGGCTGTTACTCCGGTTTCACAGAGCATGAGCGGCGAGTATTTTATCGGCGTGCATGTAAACAACCGGGATTCACTCCGGGAGCAGGAGCAGCGCATCTGTGTCAAGCAGGAGCGGCACGTGTGAGGCGGGCAGGAATGGTTTTCTGCACGCATGCATCAATTTGTTTTCACCAGCGTTGTCTTCGCTTGCACATAGAATATTTGCACTTACAAACTTGCGTGTGCAAAAGACGCCAAATGTGAATGGAAAGCTTTTACTGGGGCACAGATGATTTTTACTGGGGCAGTTTTTTTTTTGTTTTTGTTTTTTTTGCACCATCTCCCCGTGCCGCCCCTAGCAAGATGCTGCCTTGGGCGATCGCTAGGCCCACACGGAATCTGCACGCACAGAAATCCACAGATTTCCGCAGATTCTCAGCCCATCATTGAGTCTATTTATGTAGTTGTGTGTAAATTTATATTTATTCAGTTTTTAAATTAATTTCAGTAATATTACTGACTAATATGAAAACGTTCATATGATTTACTTACAATACAGTTTTTAAAGTAAAAATTTCTGTCTTTTAGTAGATATATGGTAGATATATTATGTGAGAGACTTTACCAAATAAGTGGATCTAATTGGATTTGCATTGTAAACATTAAATAAAAGTTAAAAATGTATAATTTTTTTATTTAGCATATTAAGTTTTTAGTTACGATACATCCAAAATCATTCCGCATAAATCTGCATATTTTTCACAATATTCTGCGCAGAAATAGAAAAAAATGTCCGCAGATTCTGTCTGGCCCTAGCGATCGCCCATATTGCCCATGCCTAAATCTGCCACTGCTCATGACAAGACTTATTGCGGTATCAAATTTTCCTTTTGCGATTTAATTGCTGAAGCTATAATCACAGTATACAGTATTATCACGATATTGACCTAAGCTGCATAAAAGATTACTTTAATATGTATTATAACGAAAAGGTTTTTAGATTATTGCTTTATTGTTGCTTTATTTGTGCATATACATTAGATTAGACGGTCCATAAACTAGTACACCCATTATATGTTTATATGTTATAGTAAAATATTAAATACAAATTTAAAAAAGAGGAAAAACCAAGAGAAGCAAAAAAATTGAAAAATTTTGTTGAAATTTTGTAGGTTGTAATGTTTTTTTTTTTGCAATATTTTACTTGAATTTAATTGTATTATCTTTCAGTTTCTAAATATGTTTGTTGACTAAAATATTATTTTAATAAATATATCTGTTTAATAAATCTGTTTTGTTTAAATGCACCAAAATACATTGCCTATATTCACTGAGAAATGGGTAAAAATATTCATTTTCAAAATGGGGTGTACTCAATTATGCTGAGCACTGTACATGTTCAGAGTAAACAAATGTTTCAACCAAATTAATCTGCAAAAGGGTTATAAAGTACAATAGTTAACACTTTATAATAAAGTCCTGTTAGTAAATGTTAGTGAGTGCAGTAAAATCAACAGTGAGAAAAAAAGACAGCTTACTATATTAATTTTAGTTAAAAACACAACTACATGTTCTTAGTTATTAACTCCATTTAATGATGCTATTACGACTTTTAATCGGATTACAACTACAGTTTTAACCCATTATTAGGCATTTAGTAAGAAATTAACATCACCTCAGATTAATAAAAGCTTGTATAGTTTTATCATGAGTTTAGTTAAATTACTGATGTTAGAGCCTTATTTCTATACTATATATAAAGTCAGAGAATTGTCAATCAGTATTTCAGCATGTAGTAGGCCAGATTAACATGGGGAAAATGTTCATGTTTTAACTATTAAACTAACCAATTACTTAAAGTCTAAATAATAAATAATTATTCACTGTATTTTGAAGTGCCCATGATATCAACATCATGCGACGACATCCTAAAAATTTTTTTCCCTGTGCTCGAATCTGGCACGAATCTGCTGGCCTGAAATTAGCAGCATTTTTTTCCTCTTGGTTTTTTTTTTAATTTGTAATTGTTTAAGTTTTTTTTGTTTTTTGTTTTTTTGTTGTTGGGGTTGTTTTTGTATTTGTACAAATTGAAAAAATATATTTTGTGAATTGGTGAAATACAGATTTTTATTTAAACTGATCCATCATTTGTCTCAGTGGTTTATCTGGTTCACGTTGTTTATTTATTATTTTTGGAGGGGTTTAATATTTGTAACTGGTGGTGAGAGCTAGCTGCTGTATTTTTCTAAAGATGTTTTGACAGATATTTCTGTCTGGCACCCAGGGTACAAGAAAAACAAGTGGCATTTTTGTATTGTTTGTTTTTTTGGGATCACCTTTCCCACACCACCTTTACAATATTCATTATCACGATGTATTGAATTATTCAATATCGGCATATGTCTACTCATGACTCTATGCTTCATAATTAAATAACATATTAAAGTTATTCATTTGATTCATTCACTTCCATGCAGACAATGCCTGTTCTTCTATATTGTTCTTATTTGTAGGTGTCAGCTGTTATTGTCCAGTGTTGAAGATGTGGTGACAGTGCTGTTGGCTGGGGTTAATGTAGAACAAAAACAACATCACATTAGCATTTAATCTTTGATAATGCTACCTCATAATCACCCACTAGCTCACCCTGGGTAGAGCAGCATTTGCAGTCGTTTCGAGGAAATGGGTTTTTAACCTGATTTGACTGTGGTTGTCTAGTTGTGTAATTAATTTATTTCTACTGAATTGGTGTTTTTTTTTTTTTTTTTCAGTTTGTGAAGTTTGCTAACATCGAAGAGGACACCCCTTCGTATCATCGCAGTTATGATTTCTTTGTGTCACGCTTTAGTGAGATGTGCCATTCCGGCTATGAGGACCCCGACATCCGCACCAAGTGAGCAAACACACGTCTGACAGTGTGTGTGTGAAGTCAATCCAGATATATGGATGGATTATGGAGAAGGAATGATATATGGAGGTTTAGTAGAAGTGAATACACATGGAGCAATAGATAGGTAAATGGATAAAGGCAGGTGATGGATGAATGGTAGAGATGGATGGATGGATGGATGGTAAAGTTGGATAAGTGGATGGATGGATTGTTGGT
>CAIGQV010019088.1:5542655-5587781 GCA_903798115.1 Danio jaintianensis
CTCTCTCTCTCTCTCTCTCTCTCTCTCTCTCTCTCTCTCTCTCTCTCAGTCCCAGCATTCTCATCTGGTCATTCAGCAGCTCTTGGGTCATTTGGATGCCAACAGTAAGAGCTCCGCTACAGTGCGTGCTGGGATAGTGGAGGTGCTCCTGGAAGTGGCTGCCATCGCTGCCAGTGGCTCTGTTGGTGGGTTTGGATGATTAATCTGAATCTCTTTCATAATTAATACAAAACATTTAGTTAGTGTAGCCAATATACACTGAAAAACTGATATTACCTACTATAATAATAATTCTGCTCATCTGATAGGTGTTAATTCAACTTAATTTAGGCAAATCTAAGCCAAAAAGCAAGATACATTTTGAACCAAACTCTTATTTGAATTACCTTGTAAATTTAACTTAAATAGTTTACTCTTCAGGGTGTCCGCTGGGTCTTAAAATGTCTTAAATTTCAAAAACGAAATTTTAGGCCTTAAAAAGTCTTAAATTCACTGAAATATTGTGTTGTAGGTCTTTTAAAATTTTAAACAGGTCTTAATTTTGCTTTATCCAAGTAAAGCTACTCAGTTGGGCCGACATCCATCCAATGACCAACAATACATCTAAGTTTTTTATTGCAAAGAGATACAATTCACAACAGCATTTTTACAGCAAATTCCCCAAATTAAATTCCCTAATCAGGAAAAAAAAAACTAAAAACAATTACACGATTTCTCATGATAAGACCAGGCCATTAGAAAAAATCGTAACCCCTAAAATTTCATTCTTAAAAAAAGTCTTGAATTTGACTTGATGAAACCTGCAGAAACCCTGATTCTTGCT
Organism: Danio jaintianensis; assembly: GCA_903798115.1. Classification (NCBI taxonomy): domain Eukaryota; kingdom Metazoa; phylum Chordata; class Actinopteri; order Cypriniformes; family Danionidae; genus Danio; species Danio jaintianensis. The sequence continues at coordinate 5,543,479 of CAIGQV010019088.1, forward strand.
GATCCAATTAATCAAATAATCCCAATGTTCTTTTAATAATCGTTGTTCAAACTTTAGAATTATTTTAATGGATAATGTATATCTAGGGGCTGTTCGAAAGGGGCTTTGAAAACAAACGACTAGATGTGCATTATCCTGCTTATTACATGGCTACTTGCCACAAAAAGTAAACAGTTAGACAAATCATTGGTCTGAGCTCTAAAAACTTAACTAATAATTTATTGATTAAACGTAACTCTGACAGAAACAAAAACGGCTGAATTGAGCATATACTAACCTACTTATTGTTCAAATTCTAGAACAGCGGTGTGAAAGATAAAAATGGATATGAACGTATTAGCGAACTGTAAAGATGATTTGAAGTACCCTGGGTGACTCTGTTATTAGTTTTAGAGGTTGTTATCTGGGAATAACATAATTTGAATGTCATGATTGACCAATCTAAAAAAATTTTATTAGACATTTAACAGTAATATTGTTTACTGTACTTTACTGAAACAAGTTCAGCCACAAATCAAACAGTGTAAACTGAAAAACATCTATTCATTTTTACTGTATAAGTGCCGAGAAATATAAGAAATAAATGTGAATAATTTAGAAAAATAACCTTTTTGCAACTTAAAATTTAGAAAAATTTAATAAAATATTAAATAATTAATAAAGAAAAAAATGAAATAAACAATGAAATGAAACCCTCTTCTTCTTCACTTTGCATTCTGACTGCTTAAAAAATGATTTAAATGAACAGCAAATAATGGTACACAGTGTAAAAATACACACTTGTCCCCTACATCTTTATGCACAGGCTAGGCTATAACACATTTCACGCCTGTGCTCGGTATCTGGGTCACTCTCCACCAGACGTTAAGCTGCTCTTTTGGGAGAACAGAACCGTAACATTGCTTCTGATCTCAATTTCAGCCAAAAATACACATTCACAGCTCGACGCTCCTGTCTGACGTCAGGTCATTGCTCACACTCCGTGTCCCGTGTGAAAGTCCTTCACACCTCCTCTTGCAATACTCTCTGCTGACCTGAGAGCTGTACCGTCACCACCTGCAGGTCTAAATGTAGTTTATACTGAATCAGGTCATTATAGTAATCAGGTTAAATGGCTTGTTTAAAAAAAAAAAAATCAAATTCATTTAAAGGTGAATGCTGATATATCTATTTTATTTTAAATAATCCACAATTCATATAAGTTTGTGGCACTATTTCTGCATTCCTGTTTGGTGATAGTAGTGATACAAGAATGTAACTATTGAATTATACAGTTGTTGAAGTCAAAATTATTAGCCCTCCTGTGGGCTAATATTATTATTATTATTATTATTATTATTATTATTTCTTTTTTTTTTTTTTCTTTTTTTTTTTCTTCAAATATTTCCCAAATGATGTTTAACGGAGCAAGGAATTGTTCACAGTATTTTCTATAATATTTTTTTCTTCTGGAGAAAGTCTTATTTGTTTTACTTTGGCTAGAATAAAAGGAGTTTTTAATTTTTTAAAAATCATTTTAAGGTCAATATTATTAGCCCCCTTAAGCAACGTTTTTTGTTTTCAATTGTCTACAGAACAAACCACTGTTATGCAATGACTTGCCTAATTACCGTAACTTGTCTAAGTACCCTAGTTAAGCCTTTAAATGTCACTTTAAGCTGAATACTAGTATCTTGAAAAATATCTAGTACAATATTATGTACTGTCATCATTTATCAAAGATAAAAGAAATCAGTTATTAGAAATTAGTTATTGATATTTTATTATGTTTAGAAATGCTCTGTTAAACAAATAAATTATAAAATAATTAAAATAGAACAGGAGGGCTAATCATTTTGACTTCAACTGTAGAGAAATTATACTATTGTATTATGTTACTTTTTTATTGAAATACAGTATATAATTTTGATCAATGATAAATTTGCTAAAATTAAATGCTAGATGATAATGATAAAATAATATGGTAGTTTACATGCAAAGATGTTAGTTTTTAATGTAAAAATAAAACATTACTGTAAGTATATGTGCATTTATGCATCTCTACAGTCACAGCATGGAATTGCATAATTATTTTATAGTAATTATATTGACTGAAAGGGCAACTTGGTGGCTCAGTGATTAGCACTGTCACCTCACAGCAAGAAGGTCGCTGGTTGGAGTTCCGGCTGGGCCAGTTGGCATTTCTGTGTGGAGTTTGCATGTTCTCCCTGTGTTCGCGTGGGTTTCCTCCGGGTGCTCCGGTTTCCCCCACAGTCCAATACTAGGTGAATTGAATGAACTAAATTGGCCCATAGTGTATGTGTGTGAATGAGTGTGTATGGAGGTTTCCCAGTATTGGGTTGCAGCTGGAAGGGCATCCGCTGTGTAAAACATATGCTGCATAAGTTGGTGGTTCATTCCACTGTGGTGACCCCTGATGAATAAAACGACTAAGCCGAAGGAAAGTGAATGAATGAATGAATATTAACAAAAAATGCTCAAAAGATTAAAAAAAATTTGTAAACAAATATTGAAGAACATAATATTGCAACAAAGTTATATGAATTGTCAAATGTTTGAAAACTGTAGACAGTGTTGCCAGATTGGGCGGTTTTGAATTTGAGTGTGTGAGTAAAAAACGGCATAGGCGGGTTGACAAAATGTGGGCAGTTTTGACACGTAAATTTTATATGAAACTTATTTAACAAACATAACTGTGTGCTCCTACTCCATTCAGTTAGTAACCAGTGCATAGCAACCTGCATGGGCCCACCCGCAGAAGGAGGTGAAGGAAAGTTGTATCAAAATCTGACTCCCCGAACAAATCTGACTCCCCTTCCCACTGCGCCTGCAATTAAACTCACAGCGGTTTATCATGACACTTTTATCGATCATTTTTTCCCGCAATTGACAGTAAGAACAAACATAGGAGCGTTGTCTGATTGACAAGCAGCACCTAATTATGTTCAAAAGAATTTAAAAACGCCAAATGGCACGAATTTATAAGCCATTTTGGAAAGTAAAACATACTCTAATAGCTAGTGTAATCTACACAACAGTAAGTGCAGTGTTTCGATGTGATCTGGTTATGTTGTAATTTTACTATTGTGGTTCTGTGACTGTTGGTGTTGGTTGCTGTATGGTTAAAAAAGTATGACAGTTAAAGTAACTAGGTTAATTTCTGATTTAAATAAATTAAAATTTAATAAAATATTAATCTAATATTTTGGGCATTTTTTTGTGCGTTTGGGCTGGTTTTGGACAGCTTTTGGGCTGGAAAGAGTCAGCTATATCTGGCAACACTGACTGTAGAAATGTCTAATCTTTACAGACCATATTAAACAGAATCATGGTAAAAATGACACCTCAAAATTTAACCTGATATGTCAGCAGTGTTACTAATTTATTCTGCTCACCTGCAGCTTACATAAACAAGATGTCTGCATACATTGTTAATGTCTGTGTGTGTATGTTGCTTATTTTAGGCCCCACGGTGTTGGAGGTTTTCAACACGCTGCTCCGGCATCTGAGGCTCAGTGTGGACTATGAACTCACGGGATCGTACGACTGCACTAACATCGGCACCAAAATCATCAAGGAGCACGAGGAGAGGCAGCTGCAAGAAGCCGTTATTCGCACTATTGGTGTGTATGAGAGCATAATATGACACAGCATGCTTTCAATTCAATTCAGTTCAAGTCTATTTGAATAGCACTTCAAAACGGCTTTACAATAGGTTGTTATTATTACACATTATTGCATTACAGTCAAATTTGGAAAATGTATTAGTTACCATACCTTAACTACTACCATAACTAATTAACTAGTAGCTAATAGCTTATATAGGTGATGTGCTTCAGTTTATAGGGGATGTCCATGTGTACATGTACAGTAAAGTGTATTAGGTGTATGTGTTATTTCACTGCCTGTTTTAAAGTGATTTTTTTTGTTTTTTGTTTTAATCAGGCTCATTTGCAAACACATTACCGACATACCAGCGCTCTGAGGTGATGCTCTTCATCATGGGGAAGGTCCCGATTCCAGGCCTGCATCCTACACTGCCCTCTATTGGCTCAGGGTGAGCATCGCAGCTACTACATGGTTTAAAGCAGAGGTTCTCAAACTTTTCAGCCCGCGACCCCCAAAATAACAGTGCCAGTGACTCGCGACCCCCATATTCTTTGGAAGTGGTTATAAACTTACAAATGTTGCTCACACAATAGGAATATACAAACACGAGCATATTGCCAACACAAAAAAGTACAACAGTCTAACAACCATAGGCTATAATTTATATAGTCATTTATTAATTAATTTAATATTAACCTCAACTAAAGAGACTGGTGGGCACAATATTTTCAGCACAAGTCTATTATTGGTTTAATTTTGGAGACCACCACCATGATTATCCTCAATGTTCAGTAGTGGCCTGTATTTATTTTTAATGTATTTGATTGCCATAAAGGTGTCAGAAAGTTTAACCTGGTGCTATAAAATCTGCTGCAGCTGACGCTATTGCAGTGTTGTTAATCTAACATAGACACACCAATCCTATGAAAAAAATAATTTAAAGGCTGATGGCTTTTTATTTGCATGTTGTTGTTTTTTTACTATTAAAAACTACTATTTTTATCTTCTGTGGGTTATGGATAAAATATGGTAATACTAATAGTTTAATAAAATTTATTTGACTTTTAGAAATCACCAAGCAACCCCCTATCATTGTCCCACGACCCCCACTTTGAGAACCACTGCTTTAAAGCAGGGCTGCCCAAACTTTTTCTTATGAATTGCCAAAGATTAAACCTGATTGAGGGCCGAAGTTAAATATAACAAACTATATTACATTAAAGTCGCCATGGGCAATTACTAATAATATTTCAAAATAAATAGAAAACATTACTTTAATCTTATAATGCATTTTTTTTTTTACATTTTATGATGAACATATTAGAATAAAAACATTTTTAATAAATTCCATTTATTCCCTTATGTATTGTCTTGTGCATTGTCCTCTATCCATTGACAGTATCTGAACATTTAATTGAAATATTTAATTTAAGTTAACTTTTTTTGTAGCTCAACAATAACACAAACAAACAAAAGGTCACATTAAATTAGAAATGACAAACTCTAATAAAGGGATTCCCCAACCCCTACCCATTTTCCCTATAGGATGGCGGGCCAAATCAAATGTTACCGAGGGCCAACTTTGGCCCGTGGGGCCTAGTTTGGGCATCTCTGCTTTAAATGGACAGTTCACCGAAAAATGACAATTCTGTCATCATTTACTCATGCTCAACATATTTCAAATCTGTTTGAGCTTCTGTTCAACACATAGGAAGATATACTGAGGAATGTCCATTGGTTTCCGTAGTAATTATTGTTCCTACTATGGATGTTAATGGCTGCTTTTTTCTTTAGAATATCATTTTGTGTTCAACAGAAGTAAGAAATTCAGAAGTTTAGAGCCACTTGAGTGAGTAAATGATGAGAAAATTGCTATTTTTGGGTGAACTATCACTTTAAGCATTATTGTGCATGATAAAAGTATTAAAGTTTGCGTATTAAATATGCAAAATGGCTACAAGTGAATTTAGGTAACCATTGTGGTGGACCCCTAATAATATCTCTGAGGGGCCCTAAATGCCGTGGGACCTTTGAATCGTCCTAACTCCCCCGAGCCACTTAGATATCACTTTTGCCTTATGGCACGGTGCTCCATCGTGCTGGAAAATGCATTGTTCTTCACCAAACTGTTGTTGGATTGTTGGAAGAAGTTGCTGTTGGAGGGTGTTTTGGTAGCAAAATTGTGAGTGAGCCCACTCCCTTGGATGAGAAGCAACCCCACACATGAATGGTCTCAGGATGCTTTACTGTTGGCATGACACAGGACTGATGGTAGCGCTCACCTTTTCTTCCCTGGACAAGCCTTTTTCCAGATGCCCCAAACAATCGGGAACAAACAAAGGGGCTTCATCGGAGAATATGACTTTGCCCCAGTCCTCAGCAGTCCATTCGCCATACTTTTTGCAGAAGATCAATCTGCCCCTGATGTTTTTTTTGGAGAGAAGTGGCTTCTTTGCTGCCCTTCTTGACACTAGGCCATCTTCCAAAAGTATTCGCCTCACTGTGCTTGCAGATGCGCTCACACCTGCCGGCTGCAATTCCTGAGCAAGCTCTGCACTGGTGGCACTCCGATCCCGCAGCTGAATCCTCTGTAGGAGACGATCCTGGCGCTCTCTGGACTTTCTTGGACGCCCTGAAGCCTTCTTAACAAGAATTGAACCTCTTTCCTTGAAGTTCTTGATGATCCTATAAATTGTTGATTTAGGTGCAATCTTAATAGCCACAATATCCTTGCCTGTGAAGCCATTTTTATGCAACGCAATGATAGCTGCACGCGTTTTTTTGCAGGTCACCATGGTTAACAATGGAAGAACAATGATTTCAAGCATCACCCTCCTTTTAACATGTCAAGTCTGCCATTCTAACCCAATCAGCCTGACAAAATGATCTCCAGCCTTGTGCTCGTCAACATTCTCATCTGAGTTAACAAGACGATTACTGAAATGATCTCAGCAGGTCCTTTAATGACAGCAATGAAATGCAGTGGAAAGTTTTTTTAGGATTAAGTTAATTTTCATGGCAAAGAAGGACTATGCAATTCATCTGATCACTCTTCATAACATTCTGGAGTATATGCAAATTGCTATTATAAAAACTTAAGCAGCAACTTTTCCAATTTCCAATATTTATGTAATTCTCAAATCTTTTGGCCATGACTGTACATCGGTTTGTCCTAAAATGAAGAATTACTGAAAACTCATTTCAGCTGGTTCAGAATCTGTTCTGAATTCTTTTGGGAAACAATAGCTACGTTTCCATCCACCTATTTTTATGCGCATTTTGGATATGCGCATAAAAAATCGGTTGGTGGAAACGCTAAGATGCGCATAAATTTTAAAATTGCGCATAAAAAATGTATGCGCATAACTGAGTAGGATAAACTTTTTATTCGATAAGAAAAGATGCGCATAAACTGCGATGGAAACACTTTTACCGAACAAATTCCAGTATACGCATTAAAAAAAGGTCATGTGATTTGGTTATAAGAGATCATGTGGTGATAAAAATGTTTGTAAATGGACAAACCAGCAGGCTGACCACATTGTAAAACATCTGAAATGTTGTTTTGGTCATTCTAAAATGCAGTATTAGTGTTATTATATTATTAATGACCTCCAGAATTGTTAAGAGCGTCTGTGCTCCACGTCTCACGCCTTCAAACGCCACCACGACTGCGTGTCAGCATTGCCTTCTGAGGCGTAAGTCATTTATTAAATAAAGAAAAGATTCACGCAGCTTCTCCTACCTCAGCAAATTCCGTTTTTACTGTTGATATTTGGCGCCATTTAATCAGGAAGTGACGATTTTGTTCTCTTTGACTCGTTGGATGGAAACGCTGCTTTTTTCGCACATCTTTTATGCGATATTCCAGTTTTGCGCATTAAGTTAATTCGCATTTTTGGATGGAAACATAGCTAATGACTACATTTACATGGACATCAGTAATCAAATTATTTGCCTTAATCTGAATAAGACAGTAATATGATTAAGGTGTTTACATGAGTTGCTTTTTAAATGTTCCTTTTATGATCCCGTTTTACGTGTTATAGCACATAATTTGATTAACGTCATTGCGTCACCAGACTATCCACGTTTCCTCCGGAGTTTCATGTAATTTCGGGAGTTTTATTTTAAATTTTTTGACTTTAACTGCAGATCGGCAGTTTCACTTTCATTCAGGAACATTTCATGCATGCCCCTGTGACAAACTGAGGTATTGAATGCGAGTATGAAGTAAGGACTGGTGGATGAGTATTGTTTTAATGGAGTTTGATACTGCACGCCGAATGGAAAGAAAAACCTCAGCACTTCGCAATGCGGGTGTCTGTGGTCCTTTACTGACTGAGTAGGTGCAGAGAATAGTGTAAAACAGCCGTGGTGTATGGAATACCCTGTCGCAAAACGCGGCTAAAAGTCCTACATGACCTACACTCTTTTAGTCGGATTAAGGTAATCAAAAATTACTGTTTACATGGCAGATTCTTAATCAGAGTATTTTCTTAATTGTATTAAAAACATATTATTGGTGTCCATGTAAAAATACTCAACTCAATTTATTGTCTATCAAATCAGTTTGACTTGATCCCAGAACAATTCAGGACTTCACACTGTTATTTTACAGCTAATGACACTTTTCCACTTTGTCTGAGGTAAACATTAATATAAACATAATTGCTTGTTTTTGTGTTACAGGCCTGAGGGCAACCGAATGATCCAAGTCATGCTGTTGAAGTCTCTGAGACAGGTAAATTGCTGCTTGGTGTCAAATATTTGACATATATTGTTTATTTTTATTCTTTCTTTTCTTTGCCGTCCAGGTCACGTGTGGTTTCCAAACGACTAACATGCTGACAGCTCTTCCCAACTCCTTTCTGGATCCCATGCTGTCATTTGCTCTGCTAGAGGATGCAGAAATTCGGCTGCTGGTGCTGGAAATTCTGGTCAGCCTCATCGATCGCCATGATAACCTCCCCAAGTTCTCCAACATCAGGTAAGTGATGTGTGCCGAGTGGCCTTAGTGTTTGCATTATGCTGTGTGTAATCATGGGTCAGCAGGATTTTTAAATATTTTTAAAGGTCCCGTGAAATTAAAATAATAAAGTTTTAAATGTTAATTTCAGTCTGTTTGTTTTAAGGACATCTATATGTTGGTGTGCTCCAAAACAATGACAAAATTTGTGTTTTTGCGTTAGGAGAAACATGTAAAGCTTGCAGTTTATCACTTCCGTCTAAATGGATCAATGTTTTTTTCACATCACCTCATACTTCATTTTCTCATCAAATCTTGACCAATCAAATGCTCTCTAGTATCTGACATGCCCCGCCGCCTTCAAGATGCTTCTCATTTGCTTTTTATTTGATGCGTTTGAGCTCAACCATTCTCACTGGCAGAGCTGTGAGACAAAATGCTATTGGCTGCTTTTTAAAAATGGGAGGGGCTACTCTGTCCCACCCTCTCGTCATTTTTCAGTTGAGATTACGTCAAACATTGAATAAAAATGCATGTTTCAAAGCACTTCACAGGACCTTTAAGTGTCTTGTTCTCAAAAGGCTGCATTTTTAGAAATCACAGTTTTTAATTATTTTAAAACAATTCTTTTATTATTAACCTATTTTAAATTGTCATTGATTCAAAGCTGAATTTTCACATTAGCTTTCAAATTCATAGTAATATCTTATTTGCTCCTCGGAATATGTATCTAACTGTTTGATAAACAGATCTGCTGCTTAATATTTTTTTAAAGAAATTTTTTAATGATTATTTGATGAATATTATATTCAAAGAACAGGATTTTAAATATAAATTTTTATAGCATTGTAATTGTTCAGTAATGTTGCATTTGGTGAAATAAATATTTTCTGAATAACATTTATATTTTTACACTGACCCCAAATTTACAAATGTTAATAGTGCTGACAGAAACATCCGGTTTATTGTGCATAGTTAATCACAACATGTTTTTGTGATAGAGGGCATTAAATCTTCATATATAACGTTGAATGAATTTGGTTAACAAAAAAGGCGTAGGTGATAAAAATAGTTTTAGCCAGCAATAACTTGCAATTTTAATATCTTTTCACAACATAGATAGATTTCACAACAATTAAATATTCACTTTCAGTTTGAAATGGGCAAAAACAACCCAAAACCTTTAAAATGGTCCAGTAGGTCCAAAAGAATGAAATAACTGAAGAAAAGTTTGCATACTCTTAAACATCAAAAATACACCAGTGAGACGAAAGTGACAAGCAGTTCACTGAAGTAAAAAAAACAAATGTTTTGGTCGAGTGTTGTTTGGAATTGGGCAACGTTTGCCTTTTTTTACTTCAGTAAACTGCTTTTCAGTTAATCTTGATTTTTGAAAGTCTGCAGGCTTTTCTTCAGTTTGAAATGGGCAACTTTACAAACAGAAAATTCATTAGAAAACCTGTATGCTTTTTAGTGATAATTGATCATATGATAAACTGTTTTACTATGCTTTTACTATGTTGCTTTGCCCCCCATGCAGCATCATCTCTAATATCTCTGTGCTTAAACTCAAAGTGGACAAGTGCTCACGTCAGGACAACCTCTTCATGAAGAAGGTACAGCATGCCTCTACCCATCTACGTCTTTCTGTTGTTATCTTTTTGAAGTCGTTGCATTTCTAAAGGGCTGATGTTGTGTTTGACACTGATTTCTGTTTTTTCAGCATGCGCAGCACCTGTACCGACACATCTATCTGTGCAGTAAGGAGCAGAGCAGCGTTCAACCTCACTTTGAGAAGCTTTATTCACTCCTGGCCCTTATCAGCATGGAGCTGGCCAATGAAGAGGTGGTGGTAGACCTGATCCGTGTGGCGCTTGCTCTGCAGGTGTGTCATTATCATGAAGTATATTAAGCTTTATAGGTGCAGTATGTCATTTTATTCACAACAAACAAAGGCGTAGTTTGATGACGCCAAGTGTGGAATCATGGGAGTTGTGGTCTTCATTACATCCTACTGGACTCCTGCAGAAATCACGTTCATGGATGAGCTAAAGTATTCAACTCTTATTATCATGGTAGTGTGAAGCAGAGTAAGGCTGAAAGCTGTTGAAGTAAAACGAGAGCTTTTTTGAAGAAGAAGAAGAAGCTGCACTTCTTTATTATACTAAATACATTTTAGGGTTCTATTATAATGCTCCGCTGTGCAGTTAAATAAAACCCACAACATATTAAAGCAGCTTTAGTGTTCCCCTATTTTCTATAAAACCAAACCGTAAAATGAGGGTGTATGATGCCATTAGCATGGCCACACAAGACACGGTCCATGTCACTAGTCATAATATCTTATTTCTCTGGACTTGAATATTCTTCAAAACATTTGGGATAATGTAAGCCATACCACCCTGCAGCCCAAGACCGGGTACTCAATGAAGCTAAGCAAGGCTGAGCCTGATCAGTACCTGGATGGGAGACCACATGGAAAAACTAGGTTGCTGTTGGAAGTGGTGATAGTGAGGCCAGCAGGGGGCGCTCAACCTGCAGTCTGTGCGAGTCCTAATGCCACAGTATAGTGAAAAGGACGCTACTGTCAGTGGGCGCCATCTTTTGGATGAGGCGTTAACCGAGGTCCTGACTCTCTGTGGTCATTAAAAATCCCATGGCACTTCTCATAAAGAGTAGGGGTGTAACCACGGTGTCCTGGCCAAATTCCCTCCATCAGCCCTTACCCATCATGGCCTTCCAATCATCCCCATCCACCAAATTGACTCTATCACTAGGTACGTTTCCATCCACCTATTTTTATGCGCATTTTGGATATGCGCATAAAAAATCGGTTGATGGAAACGCTAAGATGCGCATAAATTTAGGAAATGCGCATAAAAAATGTATGCGCATAACTGAGTAGGATAAACTTTTTATTCGATAAGAAAAGATGCGCATAAACTGCGATGGAAACACTTTTACCGAACAAATTCCAGTATACGCATTAAAAAAAGGTCATGTGATTTGGTTATAAGAGATCATGTGATGATAAAAATGTGTGTAAATGGACAAACCAGCAGGCTGACCACATTGTAAAACATCTGAAATGTTGTTTTGGTCATTCTAAAATGCCTTAAGCATTTCAGTATTAGTGTTATTATATTATTAATGACCTCCAGAATTGTTAAGAGCGTCTGTGCTCCGCGTCTCACGCCTTCAAACGCCACCACGCGTTCACTGCGTGTCAGCATTGCCTTCTGAGGCGCAAGTCATTTATTAAATGAAGAAAAGATTCACGCAGCTTCTCCTACCTCAGCAAATTCCGTTTTTACTGTTGATATTTGGCGCTATTTAATCAGGAAGTGACGATTTTGTTCTCTTTGACTCGTTGGATGGAAACGCTGCTTTATTCGCACATCTTTTATGCGATATTCCAGTTTAGCGCATAAACTTATTTCGCATTTTTGGATGGAAACATAGCTACTGTCTCTCCACTCCACCTATAGCTATAGCTGCGGTTGCATCATCCAAGTGGGTGCTGCACAGTGGTGGTGGTGTGGAGAGACCCCCCTCAGAAGAAAGAAACTCTTAAATGTTTAAAACCACGTGAGGGAGTGTAAAAGGAGGTCATTTTCATTTTGTGTGAACTATCCCTTTTAGATTAAATGCCAATGGAGTTTTTTTTACACAAATAGATTACATACGAAGTCAATGCAAACACTGAACAGAGAGGCAAATTTGTGTGGGCTGGCGTGAATGGCTTGAAAGTGTGAAGTAGATTTTCCTAAATAGCTGTACCTGTTGCGCCCTCTACTGTGCATATGTGAATCAACATTTCATTTAGTAGCCTGACATTCAGATTCAGAATATGTTTATTAGTAGTTTTTCTGACCATTCTGCAACTCATGTTACATTTTGCATCCTCTTTGGTCACTCTACTATTTATTTTTTTATTTATATTTAGTGGCTATTTCAATATATATCTATTACAACCTATGTTGTTTAACACTGATTTTATAAAGACTTGTATTTCAATATTTCTTCTCGTCTGCCTGCGTTGCCTTCTGTCCAGGATTTGGCTCTGAGCAGTGAGGAGATGTTACCGGTGTACAACCGCTGTGCTATTCATGCCCTGTCCTCTGCTTACCTCAATCTCATCAGTCAGCTCACAACAGTGCCAGCTTTCTGCCAGCACGTTCATGAGGTCAGTCTCCGTCAAACACCATCACTACAGTCCACTCGCGCTGTGTTTTTATCAGCCATGTTGCATTAGAATAAGATGAATAAAATGTACTTACATTTTTGCAGGTGATTGAAATGAGACAAAAAGAAATTCCTTATCTGTTACCGGAGGATGTCTTCATTGAAAACCCAAAGTAAGACAAACTACACTAAACATTTAGATGGTGCCAGTTAAGTCAAGTAATTTCAACTTTAGTTAATCTGACTTAAAAGATCAAGTTATAAAATGTAGTAACTTAAAATCTAAAATTGAAACCTGATTAACATAAAATAAGTTAAAATATTGACATGACATGACTTTTTGATCATTTTTTACAGTGTACAGTTGTTTTATGTTATCTATTTTGTTATTATTGTATTTGAATGTATTCAATGGGTCAAAAGTCACAATAAAGTACTTTCATATAGTACTAGGGGTTGGGATTTTAATATTTGTTTATTTAAATGTAGAAATTTAGAAGTGTAGTGGGGATAAATATGTTTTTATACACCAGTGCAATCATGTGAAACAAATTACCAAAACCGATCAAGGAAATAAAAGGAGGTTCAAAAAAGCGATCAAAAGATGATATTTGATGATGATATAGTTAGTTTGCATGGTGGACGATTTTTAAAAATATATTTTATAGTATTGTGAAATAATTTTGTTCCTTTTTAAAATGTGGAGATACTGTTTGTTTTATGCATTAACTATACTTTGAAGCCATACTTTGTTTTTTAACAGCGAGGACCACAATGGAAACAAGCCCAGGGCTTTATTGTGTTTTTATCATCGACGGCTTTATTTCAAAATGTATGGGATACTTGTATTTTGGACAGTTTGTTTAAAATCTGTCAAATAAAAATTCAATTCAAAAGATTTCTGTTTAAATACATTTTTCCCCAGTAATCAAAAAAACCTGAACATCTTTAGTGGGTTTCACCTAAATTTAAACAGGAGCTGTTAGTTAATTGATAATTAATAATAATAAGGATGATGATGATAATAATAATACCTTTAATAATAATAATAATAAATGTTTAAGCAGCAAATCAGCATAGGAGAATGGTTTCTGAAGGAACATTGTCATGTTGACAACTTAAGTAATGAATCTGAACCATCATTGGATTAAAATGGATTTTTAATTGCTTTAAAATAAATAAAACATGCAAAAAGATTTCTATTTAAAAAAAAAAAAAAATCCCAATAATTAAAGAAACCTGAAAGTCTTTAGTGGGTTTCACCTAAATTTAAACAGGAGCTGTTAGTTTATTGATAATTAATAATAATGTTAATGATGATAATAATAATACCTTTAATAATAATAATAATAATAATAATAAATGTTTAAGCAGCAAATCAGCATAGGAGAATGGTTTCTGAAGGAACATTGTCATGTTGGCAACTTAATTAATGATTCTGAACCATCATTGGATTGCATTAAAATAAATAAATAAAAAATGTAAACCGTAATGTTTCACAATATTTTAAATTGTAGTTTCATAATATAACTGCTTTTCTGTGTTTTTGGTCTTGGAGAGCACGTTCACATTTTAGAAATCTTACTGACCAAACTTTTTGAACAGTACATTATATAAACGTATGTATATGTAATTATGTATAATGTGATTTCCCAGGATTCCTAAAACACTGGAGAAGCTGGAAGAAGACGTTTTGTTCCAACAGGCCAAGATCACTGAGGTTCTTGGAGGAAGCGGCTACAACACTGAACGACTCGCTACACCTTATGTCCCACAATTCACAGGTGCATAGATCAAAAGTATAAAATCTCACGGAGTTTAAAGGCTGATTTATACTTCTGCGTCGAGTGATCGGCGTGACCCGTGGTGCCTGCCTTGCGCATAGTCGTGCATTTATACTTCTGCGTGCTGTTTGTTCTTCCGAAATGCTAGCTGGCAGTAGGTTTTTACGTGCGAAGGCTGTGCCGGACCATACGTGTGCGCTTGACACAGAAGTATAAATCAGCCTTAAGTCGACAATAATACAAGTTTCTGGCACCGCAGCTTCAACAAAACTAGCATATGTACACATATATACATTATACAGTTGGTGCTACTTTGCCTTTTGGTCAATGCAGTAAATAACGTAACGGTTACTAAAGTAACCCTCGTTCCCCGAGGGGGGGAACGGAAATGCTATGTGGAAACTTCCACTATGGGGGATTTCGTCAGAAAGCCAATCACTCTGAAGAGTAATTAAACGGGCCAATGAAATGCCAATGAGTTGGCGGTGTCAGCGTGCACAGCTGGCAGCAATCATAATCAGCTTGTGAATAAGAATGCTCGCTGTGCCACACAACCACACCTTTTCTAGCTGAAGAAGCCGAACTACAGCTGTCAGCTAAGGCGCAATCCCTGTGGCGAAGGAACATAGCATTTCCGTTCCCCCCCTCGGGGAACGATGGTTACTTTAGTAACCGTTACGTTCCCCAGCGGGAGGGGAACTACAATGCTATGTGGAAACTTCCACTATGGGGAAATCTATGGAAAACGCCACAGTGATTGAACCTTACCACGTCGCTGGTGAGAGGTTTGCCAGGCTCCAGCGTGAGCGCACCATCATCACCAGAGACGCAGCCCACCAACGTGCCCCCTGGCCCTAACTTACCTTACTTACCTGTGAAGCACTTAAGGCTTATTTATATTTTTTGGGGAGTCGTAAAAAATACACCTAGTTAAGATTCTAGGAATTTTAAATTACGACAGTACGTTGGGAAGCGTGCAGTCCCGATAGGGAGGACGCTGCGGAGGCCACCTGCTGCCCAATGGGGAGACCTGGTGGCAGGAAGACATATGGACTAACCCTGAAAGGGGGAGAACACATATGAAGGATGGTTAGCGGGGAGGGAAGACACGGGCCCGCCTGAGAGGGGGGAACTACACCGTGGCTGAGTGAAGCATATGGGATCGCCAGAGGGGATCGCGCATAGCAGGCACCTATACCCAGAACGCGGGCTGACCAAGTGGGCATGCCAACTACGCAATGGGCCAGGCACCTGACTCCTCCGCTGAGTCAGATGCTGGGGGCCTCGGAGGAACTCTGTAGGGTTCGCCAATGGGGAACTCAACTGAACAGAGTGAAAAAAGCGCACGTATCTCTGTGTTAGAGAGAAAGGCGCAGCAAGCGTGTTACAACACCAACCCAGTTTCCTCATTCACCGGAGTTAACTAGCACACGTGAGGAAACCGGTACCACTCGAAGATTATAAAATCTCGCAAATGTATTAGGTGTCGCCCAGCCCGCAGCTCTACAGATGTCTGTTAAAGAGGCGCCGCGTGCTAACGCCCAAGAGGAAGCGACGCTCCTAGTGGAGTGCGCTCTCACCCCCGGGGGACATGGCTCGCCCTGGCACTGATAAGCGAGGGAGATGGCATCCACTATCCAGTGGGCCAACCTCTGTTTGGATACGGCACTTCCCTTCTGCCGACCACCGTAACAGACAAAGAGCTGCTCAGAGGATCTAAAGCTCTGAGTGCGGTCCACATAAAGTCGCAAAGCGCGAACGGGACACAGCAAGGAAAGGGCTGGGTCTGCCTCCTCCGTGGGCAGCGCCTGCAGGCTCACTACCTGGTCTCTAAAGGGAGTGGTAGGAACCTTGGGCACGTAACCAGGCCGGGGTCTCAGGATCACGTGAGAGTAGTCTGGCCCGAATTCCAGGCACGAGTCACTGACCGAAAACGCCTCCAGATCCCCGACCCTCTTGATCGATGCCAACGCAACCAGCAGAGCTGTCTTTAAGGACAGAAATCTCAAGGATACTGAGTCGAGTGGTTCGAACGGATCTCCGCGTAGGCTAGTGAGCACTACAGAGAGATCCCAAGAGGGCATGAGAGGGGGGCGGGAAGGATTTATACGCCTCGCACCTCTGAGGAACTGGATGATGAGGTTATGCCTTCCCACCGTGCCGCCATCCACCGCGTCATGATGAGCGGAAATGGCGGCAACGTAAACCTTCAGTGTGGAGGGTGACAGCCTCCGCTCCAATCTATCCTGAAGAAAAGAAAGCACAACACTTATCTGGCAAGTCCGGGGGTCTTCTCGGAGAGAAGCACACCACTCAGTGAATAGACTCCACTTCAGGGCGTAGGCATGCCTCGTAGAGGGTGCTCTAGCCTGAGTGATGGTGTTAACCACCGCAGCCGGTAGGTCACCTAAGTCTGCCGCGCTCCGTCTATGGACCACACGTGGAGGTTCCAGAGATCTGGACGCGGGTGCCAAATGGTGCCCTGTCCCTGAGAAAGAAGGTCCTTCCTCAAAGGGATCCGCCAGGGAGTGGCCGTCGCGAGGAGAGAGAGTTCTGAAATCCAGGTCCGGTTGGGCCAGAGGGGCGCAACTAGCAAGACCTGCTCCTCGTCCTCCCTGAGCTTGCACAATAATTGTGCGAGTAGGCTCACTGGGGGGAACGCATATTTGCGCATGCTCCGAGGCCAGCTGTGAGCCAGTGCGTCCGTACCGAGGGAGGCCTCGGTTAGGGAATAAAACCACTGGCAATGAGTGCTCTCGGAGGAAGCAAACAGGTCGACCTGGGCTTCTCCGAAGTGCGCCCATATCAGCTGGACAGACTCGGGGTGGAGTCGCCATGCTCCCTGGCGTGGAAGCTGCCGTGAGAGCGCATCGGCTGCACGGTTGAGCTCGCCGGGGATGTGAATGGCACGCAACGATTTCAGTCGCGTATGACTCCAGAGGAGCAGACGGCGAGCGAGCTGAGACATGCGGCGAGAGCGAATACCCCCCATGCGGTTGATATACGCTACCGCCGCCGTGCTGTCCGTCCTGACCAGCACGTGTTTCCCCTCTAGCACCGGTAAAAAACGGGGCAGAGCGAGATACACTGCCAACAGCTCCAGGCAATTGATATGCCAATGCAACCGGGCTCCTTTCCATGGACCCGCAGCTGCATGCCCGCAACACATGGCTCCCCAGCCCGTACTGGAAGCATCTGTCGACACGACAACATGCCTGGACACTTGTTCTAGAGGCACCCCAGCCTGTAGAAACAGAGGGTCCGTCCAAGGGCTGAAGGTGCGGCGACACAGCGGAGTGATTGTCACCCGGTGCGTGCCCGCTCGCCATGCGCGTCTGGGGACCCGATCGTGAAGCCAATGCTGAAGTGGTCTCATATGGAGCAATCCGAGCGGCGTGACAGCGGCTGCAGATGCCATATGCCCCAGGAGCCTCTGAAAGAATTTCAGTGGGACCACAGTTTTCCTGTCGAACTCTTTCAGACAGGTCAGCATCAGCTCGGCGCGCTCTCGGGAGAGGCGCGCCGTCATGGTGATCGAATCCAGCTCCAACCCGAGAAAAGAGATGCTCTGCACAGGGGCGAGCTTGCTCTTTTCTCGGTTGACCCGAAACCCCAATAGGTCGAGGTGCCGGAGCACCCTGTCCCTGTGCGTAATCAATTGATCCCGCGAGTGAGCTAAAATCAGCCAGTCGTCGAGATAATTGAGCACGCGGATGCCCGCGAGCCGAAGAGGCGCCAGGGCACCCTCCGTGAGTTTGGTGAAAACCCGCGGAGACAGAGAGAGCCCGAAGGGGAGGACTTTGTATTGCCATGCCTGACCCTCGAACGCAAACCGCAGAAACTGCCGGTGGCGTGGAAGAATAGAGACATGAAAATACGCGTCCTTCAGGTCTATTGCTGCAAACCAATCCTGAGGACGGACGCACCGAAGGATGCGCCTCTGCGTGAGCATTCTGAACGGCAGCCTGTGAAGGCAGCGGTTCAAAACGCGCAGATCTAGGATTGGCCGTGACCCACCGCTCTTTTTGGGTACGATGAAGTAGGGGCTGTAAAACCCGCTCCTCATCTCGGCTGGAGGGACCGGCTCGATTGCATCCTTCGCCAGGAGGACAGCAATCTCCTCGCGCAAGACAGGGGCGGACCCGGGGCTGACCCTGGTGAAATACACGCCCGTGAACTTGGGAGGCCGTTTGGCGAACTGAATCGCATAGCCGAGTCTGATCGTACGAATGAGCCACCGCGACGGGCTGGGCAGCGCTAACCAGGCTGACAGAGCTCGCGCTAGTGACATCATCGGCACGATCGTTGACATACCAGCGGTGGGGCAGCGCGGAATGGGAGAGCTCACCCCGGGAGCCATAGGGTCCCGAGGAAGAGCAGGAGGCAAGAGATTCACACTCACCTTCGTCCCAGAGTCCGGAAGGGGGGGCTGGAGTGCAAGAGAAGGGAGCCCGTCCTCTAACACACTCAGAGCCCGTGGCGAGATGCACCGATCCTGCGAGCTGGAAGGCATAGCGTCCCAGACTGGCAGTGTTCGGGCTGTCACATCCAGAGAAGGGGGAAAATGCTCTTTTATTGAAAATTTTGCGGCCGCCGGCCGTGAGGCTAGCAGCCTGGTGTTGAAAAACACCGTTTGATGTTGGTTCGCTCGGCCCTCCACCGAGGAAAGAGCAAGTCCCCTCTTCTCCGGATGGCCCGTCTCAGGGTCGCTTCGCAGTCCGTTTACCGGACTTAACGGCGCCCTGGGGCGGGGGCGCTGAACGCCTGCGAGGTGCTCGACGCTGCCGTTTAGCCGGTGGAGCGGGCAGAGGCAGTGGAGCAGGTCTTGATGCCGCAGGCGGGCGCCCTCGGCGAGGAGCAGCCGAGGTGGATGGTTCGGCGGGAGGAGCGGTTTTACGAGCCCGCCGATAGATGACCTCACCCATCGCACTCGACTGCTCTTTCACCGCTGTGAATTCCTGGGTGAACTCACCAACGGTGTCGCCGAACAGGCCAGCCTGGGATATGGGTGCGTTAAGAAAGCGAACCTTGTCAACGTCACGCATATCTGCCAGGTTTAGCCAGAGGTGGCGCTCCTGGACCACTAGTGTAGCCATCGTCCTTCCCAGGGCACGCGCAGCCGACTTGGTGGTACGCAGAGCATAGTCGGTTGCGGTGCGGAGCTCGTGCATCAAGCCTGGGTCGGAACCACCCTCGTGCAGCTGGGCCAACGCCTGCGCTTGGTAGCGCTGATACGTTGCCATAGCATGCAAGGCGGAAGCAGCCTGGCCCGCAGCAGTGTAAGCTCTGCTCCCGAGGGACGCAGATAACTTACATGCTTTGGACGGAAGACGAGGCTGACCACGCCAGGAAGAGACACCACGCGGGCAAAGATTGACCGCAATGGCGCGCTCCACCTGGGGAATCGCCTCGTACCCCCTGGCTGCTCCACCGTCAAGGGTGGTGAGAGAGGAAGCGCACGCAGATCGGGCAGAGAAAGGTGCCCTCCAAGACTGCGTGAGCTCACTGTGCACTTCCGGGAAGAAGGGGACGGGAGGCTTAGAAGGCTTGGCCCTCCTCTTAGCCTCCACGTAGCACCCATCTAGTCGGTCCGGCCGCGGGGCTGGGGGATAAACCATCTCCAGACCCACCGCCGAAGCAGCCCGGGAAAGCACGGCCAACATATCTGCTTCTAGATCCGGCGCCTCGCTCACTACCCCGGAGGGAGGGAGCGGGTCCGGATCCTCGTCAGAATATGACAGCCCACCCTCCGATGCCGCGATGGACATCTGATCCTCGGTGTCATCGAGTGAGAGGGCGACCATCCGAGAGGATGGAGCGCTTCTCTCACTTGAAGCTTGGATGGAGCGCGCTGAGGAGCGGGAGGTCCGCGAGCCCGAGGGCGGCGGATTGACTCCCACTGTAACCCTCAGATCTGCCCGAGTGCCAACCGACTTGCGGGGGACAGCAGGGGTGGTTCGCTCTTTTGCAAGAGCGAGCCGCGATCTTAGCTGCGCCACAGACATGCCATCGCAGTGATGGCATGAACTGCCCGCGAGCACTGAATTAACATGCTGGACCCCCAGACATGCAACGCAGTGCTCGTGCCCATCATCCGGGGACAGGAAACCACCGCATCCAGAAACGCACGGTCGGAACGACATCTTTAAAAAGACGCGCTGCTCGACCGTGTTGCTCTTTTAGGGAAATTTGCTCTTTACTATACAAACCGCTCTTGTAGAACCGGACCAGAGAAACGCCCAGGGACGGGAGAATGAACCCAGCTCGACCGCCGCTGCCTGCGTTGTAGCTCGCTCTGGGACCGGGAGAAACAGCTCGTTCTGAAGCCACTCTTTCTCTCTCTCTCTCTCTCTCTCTCGTGGAGATCTTTAAGCGATACTCTCAGTTGCGTGAGGCTTCTGAAAGCGAAAAGGTGTGGTTGTGTGGCACAGCGAGCATTCTTATTCACAAGCTGATTATGATTGCTGCCAGCTGTGCACGCTGACACCGCCAACTCATTGGCATTTCATTGGCCCGTTTAATTACTCTTCAGAGTGATTGGCTTTCTGACGAAATCCCCCATAGTGGAAGTTTCCACATAGCATTGTAGTTCCCCTCCCGCTGGGGAACTGTATTATCAATAACGTTACTTGTTGAGCATACAAACATAACATACAAAATCTTACCTATGAAGTGTTATGCCTTTATGCTTTGGTTTCTTTGTTACTACACCCGTATGCAGAGCAAAAGTCCAGCATATTCAGATTGGCTTTGGTCTTGACTGAAGTGCAGTTGAATGACTTTTGTCCTGGGAGCCCTGTACCAATATGGCGGCAGTATTGACGCATGCTCAGGACCCGTATGCAATATCTAATGTATATATCTATGATGTTCACATAGTGTAATTCACCAATCAAACTTGCTCTTCATTGTTTAATATTTCTTTCTGCTCTAAAAATGTTGCACGGTACACCATCAATGTGCTGAATGTGCCTTGTTTTTGGTTTGCATGAAAATAATGTAAATGTAGATGAACAGCTACCGAAGCCAATACAATCAAGGCATTTGCATTGCAGATGAACTGATTAACTTTTGTCTGCTTAGCTTCAGTCTGGAGTGGTTTCTGCTTATTAGTCGACTGACAGAGATCAATCGAGTAAATGGCAAATGAATTCCACTCTCGTCCATTCTCAGATGAAGACCGGCTGTCAAAGAGGAAGAGTATTGGAGAAACAATCTCTCTCCAGGTGGAGGTGGAGTCCAGAAACAGTCCAGAGAAAGAGGAGGTAAACCAAATGTTACAGCCACAGTTATTTGTATTGATGAGGAATAACATTTTACTAAAGGACTTTTAAAACAAGTTTTTTCAGCCTTTTATTGTGAGTACACTTTGGCAAATTTGGCATTCATAGGTAGAGCAAAACAATTGCAGCTATGTTTTTTTTAATTTATGCAATAATTGAGCTGGATGCCTTCATTTAATACCCTAATTAAACAAATAAACAAGGATCCTCTCTTCACTATATTTCTTAGTTAGAGTTTTGTTTAGGACCATCTTTTGTGTTGTCTTTCAAGGAATAATTAGATTCATACCTTACCACAAGGTATCTTGATGGGTTCTGCGAATGAAGCCAATGTTCTTTCCAGGAAGAAAATGAATAAAAATACACTTTTATTAATGAAATAAATCCAGTGAAAAAGATGTATAAAACAAATACAAGAACAAAACAAAATCCTTTACGTTATTCTCAGTTGACTTACAGTATACAGAAGTCTGTTTAAGCGCACTGCTGGTCTGTCTGTCCCAGCCTTTTATACAGTATTTAAACCCATGAATACAGGTGTGCCTCTTTGTCGAAGACGTCTCTGTCGCTTCTTACATTTCTTCTCATTTCTAATAGCTGTTTCAGCAATCATAGGAATATTAGCATATGTAAGTAAAGTTTGGTGTCTTTTACAATTAATGTCATTAAAACGTCCAGACACCACATGATTATTGATATTGACTTATGATAACCTAATAAATATTTGTAGAATGTTACATTTAATAGAGAAAAAAACATTTGATACATTTGTAATATTTATATTAATATTATTTATTGTATTGGAGAGGAATAACATTTTACTAAAGGACTTTTAATATATATATATATATATATATATATATATATATATATATATTATATATTATTTTGTGAGAAAACTTTGGCAAATTTGGCATTCATAGGTAGAGCAAAACAATTGCAGCTACAGTACTGTTTTTTTGCATTTATGCAATAGTAATTCAAATGGACTAATGCTAACTTAAAATATATTTTGTATCTATGTAATATTTATATTAGTATTATTTCTTAGGTTATATTAAATATAATATATATATAATATAGTCTGCTTTATACTGTATATTATACATAATGATAATGTGATGCATTTCAACTATGCCTAAAAAATGTATACTGATTATACAAAATGTTTCATTTCTATAATTGTTTTTACTTTCAAAATGTGATAACATTTATGAAAATGTGTTATTGTGTTTTGTCCCTAGAGAAATGTTTTATCAGCTATATCAGGGACAGCAATTTTCTAATACATATTTTCGGTCACACTGTTATTTAAAGGTGTAATGCTGCGGTCACACTAGAGTTTGAGGATGTGAAATTGAGATTAAACAAGATGATTAGACATTAAAAAAAGCGAGCGATTGCTCCATATTTTACATTTCTGTACAGAGAGGTTATGTTTTGATGTTTTGTCATGTGATGCGATTTCACAGGTTAGAGTTCACCAAGCTTGAACTTTGAAACGCAACGAACTGTGAAACATGTCGCACGAGCTTGCGTTTCCAGTCTGCCGCATTCGCATGCTTATGAATGGAAGTTTATGGGGAGAAAAGTGGAGTGTAACCATGCCTTAATTCTTGCTATTAATAAACCATTAACTATAACGTTTGTCTCAATAAACTCCTACTTTTCTTGTAAACTAAAGTGTTACTATGTTTTCTCCCCGTACAGAGAACACCTGCTGAAGAAATCACATTCGAAACACTAAAAAATGCCATTGGTGGGTTGAATGACCAATATTTCTTCAGATATTTACTTCTCTATCGGCTGAACAATACTAATAGATGTGTGTGTGTGTGTATTCACTAGTGGACAGTGTAGGAGTGGAGGAGCAGGAGAAGGAACGCAGGAGACAAGTGGTGGAGAAGTTCCAAAAGGCTCCGTTTGAGGAAATAGCTGCCCACTGTGGTGCCAGAGTGAGTTGACTTAAAGCGCTTTTTCTTTTATCTGTGTTTTAAATCATGGGATGCACTTTCAGAGTGGGAAACTTTCTTTTAAGAGAACTGAAACATCTTTTAATAAAAGATTTTCAGATGCGGAAGAAAAGTTCTGTGACTAAGAACAACTCCAGGTGGCTCAATAATCAACTTTAACATATATTAAGATATATTAGCAAATCTACTTCCTACTTTACTTTTATGCACATTGACTCGCTGGGGTCTCTAACCTGGAATATGCTCTTTAACGTTAATTAGTGGGTTGGTTGGTTAGTTAGTTAGTTATTTAGCTAGTTAATTGGTTGGTTATTTGGTTAGTTAGTTAGCTAATTAATTAATTAGTTGGTTTATTGGTTGGTTGTTTGGTTAGTTAGTTAGCTAATTAATTAATTAGTTAGTTGGTTGGTTAGTTAGTTAGTTAGTTAGTTAGTTAGTTAGTTAGTTAATTAGTTAGTTGGTTGTTTGGTTGGTTATTTGTAGTGGTGGGCAAAGGCTTCATGAAACACTGAAACAAATGTGTCGATGCTTCGAAACGTTTCGAAACCCGTCTCTACAGTGACACCTAGTGGTAATTTTTTTATGTATTGCTCTGGAACAGCTTCAGCAAAGAAAAAGTTAAGCAAATTGAGGTATTAAACCCCACGTTGTAGAGTTAGAGTTTCAAGTGATTTATTGAAGCTGTGAGAGTTCCAGACTAGCATGCCGAGATAATAGGTTCGAATCCAGGATGATACAGCTATAGATGTTTGTTTTTAAATGCTCTGTTCTTTGATCTTGTAACATCAGTGCTTCTCACACATAGACTTTACTTGGGCGGGCCGCCCAGGTATATTACTGGCCACCCAAGTATATCTAGTGACACATTTTTTTATTTTTACTATTATTAACATCCTTTTACACTTTTTTTGTATCCTCCCAATATAACCAAACATCCACGATCGATTAAGTAGTGGAAAATCTTCTCTCGTTTACCCGTTTCGTTTTGTGTGCGCGAGACCTGTCAACTCTCCCACAGACAGTCTCACATGCTCTGCAGACCCACAGAGACGCACCTTTTTGGAACTTAAAAAATTAATCCTTCCCAGGTTTCTAAATCTCCTAAAATGTCCAGGATTCAACTTTTGCTTTCACTTTCTAAAGTTTGCATGTGTTTTTGCATAACCTTTTACTTAAGCCATACTTTCGCTTGGCTTCGCAACTGACTGCGCACGCACAGTCGCGAGAGCAAGAGAAACATTAAATAATTCATTTTTTTTATCTAAACGACTGGTCTAAACAGCCTGCAAAATATATGTACACCTTTAGTAATCGTTAATCAACGCATTTGCCTTATTTAAATAATCTACGCATTTTAATCTTGTAATTATTATAATTTTTAGAGATATTGTCTGTTTTTATTCCTTTTTCTGTCATTTATTCCTCTTTTGCTGATTATTTTTATTAATTTGATGTTAATATATTACATAGGCTATTTATATACATATCTCAAATGCTTTAGCATTCAAGTTTGCTTTGAACTTGAAAGAGAGAGAGAAACAGATTTGACCTGTCAGTGGGTGCGCATGGCTCCTGAATAGCATAAACGTAAGAAAAATAGTGAATTTCTTTTTTATTTCAACTTTAATCCATTGAAAAGAAACAGTGTATAACAGTGTCAAAATAAATAAATTTATTGTTAAAAATTTAATTATGTTTTGTTTGTCACATATAGTTAACTATTTATGTGATGTGGGTAAATGGTGTGTTTCAATCCGGCTACCACCGCAAGTATATTTCAAACCTGTGTGAAGCACTAAACGTGTTTTGTTTTAACATTGGTCTGACATCCGAATGAACACTTTGTGAATAAATATGTCTAGTTTTGGTCATAAAAAAGTAACATTATTAAAATACATCAAGTCATAATTTTAGTGTATTTGTACAAGTCGGGATTCAAACCTAGGACATTTGCAGCACAGTTACGCACGGTCCACTAGGCTACATGAGATAGAGGTTTATTTCTGACCCTGTCAGTCAAACGCAGATTCGCCAGGTCTTAAAACGCTTCTGAAATGACTGATGCTTTGAATCGCTTTAGTCACGTGACCTGGGTCTTTCGAATCACCTTAGTCACGTGACCTAGGTGTTTTAGATCATGCTTCAGTGCAGTGTTTTGAAACACTGTCGAAACATCAGTTTCATGTCAGCCATCCTTAGTTCTTTAGTTAGTTAGTTAGTTAGTTGGTTGGTTAGTTAGTTAGCTAGTTAATTAGTTAGTTGGTTGGTTGGTTAGTTAGCTGGTTAGTTAGTTAGTTGGTTGGTTGGTTAGTTGGTTAATTAAAATGCAGTTGTTTATCAGTAGTCCATTATCTTAATATATTAAAACATAAGTACATTAACTTTGGATTGTATTATTGCCTTAGTAAATGTTGAATTCTGATTAATAAATGGTGTACAATTATTGTTCATTATTAGTTCATGTTAGTAAATACATGAACTAATGAAACATTATTGTGAAGTGTGATGTCTATAATTCACCTGATAGTAAATGCCACTGTTGTCTTCTCTCACGCTGATCAGCTCAATATTGTAATTTGTTCCTAATACTTATTTTCTACTTGTTGTTGTTTCCTCTCAGGCTACGATGCTGCAGAGCAAACTTAATCAAATCTTTGAAATCACCATCAGGTGGGTTGCAGCACTCGTTTCGTCTCTCGTAAAGATGTTTGTTTGATAAATATTCTTATCTTCTTCTTCTTTTCTTGTTCTCGCTCGCAGGCCTCCTCCCAGTCCATCTGGAACCATCACATCAAGTTACGGCCAAACCCAGAGTCGCTCTGTCCCCGTTTATGAGATGAAGTTTCCGGACTTGTGTGTTTACTAGCGCAGCTCATCTCAGGATTCAGGAACCTTCAGTAGCAGCCAGAGGTGCAGGGAGCTGGAGGGTTTCACATGTTAAATGATATTTTGATGTTTTTAATACAGGGAAACTAAGAGGTCACCCCCTTCTCCATCCTATAAACCTCATTGCTGTATGTGTTTCACGCTGTGACTCTAGACAGAACAACTTCTCAACTTAATTCCTGATACTCCTCTATAATTGTAAATATTTTTCTTCATCTTTTTTGATATTCTTCTCATCCACGATAAAGTCAGGGTGTATATTATAGCGAAATCTCTACAGGGAATTATTTTAGGTCCCCAAAAAGTATAAGAAAGAAATAATAGATAGTATTTTGTGTAAACTTTTGTGTTTTTTTTTTTTTTTTTTTGCATAGTGACATTTTCACTGCAATTAAGCACATTTATGCCAAAAAGCACATTTGTCTGCTGAACTTAATTCAAATTGAAAATTCATCATGCCTTCCCTTTAATTATGTATATTGCAGTGTTATTTTAATACTGTCATTCGTTATCGTATTATAATTTAAAATTGCCTTTGACTAAAAAAAAATAATAATAATAACATCAATAAATACTGAGACAGCAGCATTGAGAATTATGGCGGTAAATAGCGCTTAATTGTCAAAATACTGTCATGATTCGGATTAAAAGGTCAAAAAGTAGGCTTTATTTTCTTTATAATCAAAATATATTTATATATAGATGCACATCTGCCACAGGGTTTTATATACACAAACACACACACACATACATATGCATATATAAATATACATATATAAAAAGATAGAATTATAAGATAAAAGTCAGAAATGTCACAATTGTGTGTTTTTTATAACAATTCTGAGGGGGAAAATCATAATTGTGAGATCTAAACTTGGAATAGACAAAGTGTTTTAAAATACTTTTCCTTTGAATTTATTTCTCACGGTTGCGAGTTTATACTCACAACTTATATAAGAACTCAAAATGGCAAAATATGAACAACTAATTATTAATATTTTGCCATTTTGAGTTGACGTTTCACCATTCTGGGGTTAGATCTCACAGTTTTGACTTTTATATCAGAACTCAATATAAATCAAAGTTGCAATTAAAAAAAAACAGTCTGATTAAAAAGTCGCCATTACCTTTGAAACATTTGACTAGAAAATTATAAGTTACCATATTAGACTCATCCTAGTTTTTTTGTTATTATTATTGGTTTCATATTTTTTCGATGAATTCAGTTTTGTTTTTTTTCTCAACCAGTATCAATGAGGCTTATTTGTCGCGCACAAACATTTCTCAAATGATTTTACTTGTTGGTGCTATATTTCTGTTTCGTTTTGTTCCTAGTAGTTTGACCTTTAAGTAAATGAACGTCTTTGTTGTTTTCTTGAAACACTGGTATCTTTAACACACAGTAGTGATCTGCGGTCTGTGTAGATCTCGGTGGCGGCCGTCTTCTGATTGTATTTACATGTTAAACACAGTTGTTGTTACTAAGTGGCGTTAAAGCGCTCCACTGCTTAAGGAATTTTTTAATTAGCACTTTTTATTTTCTTTTTATCGAACCGTTTGCTCAGCCTTTAACCTGCTTTGTTGTGCTTATTTTTGAATCATCAGATATTTTATTTTTTAAGCATTATTTTTACGCTGTGTGTTTTTAAAGTTGCATAAGATCAACGTGTATATGTATATAACTGTTTATTAGAAATCAGTTTTATTATTGGTCAGGTCGCATTGTCTGAATGAGAGTGTGGGTTTGTGTGCCCTTGTATTTCACCAAGCGGTTTGACGTCTTTATTTTAACAGTTTGCAGATTTGATTTTTGTGATTGACTGCTAGCTCCAGGGCTCAAAAGCGAATGAAGGAATGCTAGTGTTGCCATACATCAAACATTTGCTCACACTTATTTATTCTTGTTTTGCTATAGCCCCAGCTATAAATCACATAAAGCTGCACAAAAAAGTGAGATTATTTCAATTCTGAGCTGTATTTTTATGTAAAAGATTAATTTATTAGGGTTTATTTTGCAATTAAGACCGCCTGACTGTACATTATCCAGCTTATTGCACAGCTACTTATTAAATAAGTCTAAATGGCAACTAAATGATTGAATTTTAGTTGATATTATTTGATTATCTTAGTTTTAGATTAGCTTATAGCAACAAAACAAACCAATGCAACAATATTATTAATTTATTAATGTATTGTATATGATATGCAATGCAAGTTATGTTTTTTTATGGAGTGGTTAGCTTGTATATTTGTCTGCAATGTAATACGTCTTCCGCTATTTTAAGGTCTTCTTCATCCATCTTTTTTTCCAGTGTTTTTCTTTCTCTCGTTTTCTTGCTTTGATGGGAATATCTTTCGATATTAAAGTTTTATGCTAACCATGCTATTCAAAATAGTCAGATTTAAGCAGCTAAACTATTTTAGAGATTTTTTTGTCTTTATGCGTCAAAAGATGAAATGTATTACAACTTTTAAGTTTAGTTTTGTTTTGTTTCATTTTTTCCCTTTGTTTTAGTTGTTTATTCACAATTTTATTTATTTTCTAGGCAAAATGTTGATTTTACATTTTACAGAAGCTTTTAAATTTGTTTTGTTTTTTTTGGGGGGGGAGTTGTTTTGTAGTGTCTTGTTTGTTCACATATTTATTTATTCATTCATTTTCTTTTCGGCTTAATCCCTTTATTAATCTTGGGTCGCCACAGCAGAATGAACCGCCAACTTATCCAGCATATGTTTTACACAGCGGATTCCCTTCCAGCTGCAACCCATCACTGGGAAACCTCCATGCACACTCGTTCACACACATACACTACGGACAATATAGCCTTCCCAATTCACTTATACCACATGTCTTTGGACTTGTGGGAGAAACCCACGCAAACACAGGGAGAACATGCAAACTCCACACAGAAATACCAACTGACCCAGCCGAGGCTCGAACCAGTGACCTTCTTGCTGTGAGGCGATCGTGCTACCCACTGCGCCACCATGCTGCCCTATTTATTTATTTTTTGGGCAAAATGCCGATCATACATTTGACAAGCTTTTAAATTTGTTCATTTTTGTTTATTTTATTTAGTTTTTTTCATTTATTAGTGGCTTGTTTATTTACATATTTATTTATTTTCTAGGCAAAATGTTGATCTTACATTTCACAGAAGCTGTTAAATTAGTTTTTTTTCTTAGTAATTCTTAGTGGCTTGCTTATTTACATATTTATTTTCTGGGCAAAATGCCGATCATGCATTTAACCAAAGCTATTTCCATTTTTGTTTTGTTTTTTGTTTGGGTTTTTTTTTCGTTTTTTAGTGGCTTATTTGTTTTTTTTTTTTGGATTTTACAGAAAAAAAACAGATTGAAGAATTATCTGTCTGACTCTTAGACTATCTTTTCCGGCTTAATACAAGAATAATTTGATTTCATATTAAAACACTATTTAAGGATGCACAGTGCAGCCCCAAATGCTCATCAATTGTCATTTGAAGTCTTTATACTTTGCCACTGTCTTAAACTACTATAGTTTCTATATATATTTATTTTTTTAATCATTTACATATAGTTAAACTTGCGATCATCACCTATTGCTTTATTTTAATAATTACAGGTCAGAAAACCTTTTTTTTCTTTTTTTACATAAATTTATTTGTTACACTAAATGACAACAGACCACTTTTGACATTTCCACAAAAGTTATTTCAGTTTAAATTGACACTTTTTAATTTTATTTCTATGTATATAAAATCACTTTCATAGATATAATTTGATGAATAAACCAAAATTTTATGTCTCGTCTTTGACCCATATTAAGATTTATTTGAGAATAAATAAGACTATATTATTATTATTATTATTATTATTATTATTATTATTTGACAGAAAGAATTAAGCCTGTAGTTGTAGAATTTTCTATTTTGCTCTTTTTTTTAATGCATTTCATTTATTCATATTCAGCTTTTAGCATTTATACGTTGTGCACATATTTTAGTCCAGTTGTGTGTGCGAACAGTTTTTGTATGTCTGTGTATTTTTACAGTGCCATGAACTGCTGTGCTCTTTCTAGAAGATTCTCTCAACATATTTATCTCATTCTTAGTTGGCGGCATGAAGTAGGTTTTAGTGTTACTTTTAGCTTTTAATAGCTTATAGCGTAGGGCTGTGTTAAAACAAATGACACAAATTCATTGTTAATTACCAGAAATAACCAAATATTCATTAAAACACTATACATAGTCAATACTCTTTACCCCAGAACTATAGAACACTGCTGTAATCGAAAAGTAGTAAACACTTTTCCTTCAAATTAATCTGAATTTTTAGCTCTTGCCCCATATTTATTTCACTCAAGTCCTGTAGTTCTGTAAATGCATCTCACATTTCTTCAGCATTGTAGTTTAGTATTGAATTTCATGTTTGTGAGGATGTTCATTTCTGGTCAGAATTATTGAACAAGTCTTGAAACGCAGGGCTCTGTTACTGTATGTTGTGTAGCATTAACAAATTTTTCTACGTAATGTTTTGTCTGGATGAAAGATTTCCACATGATTTGTATGTGGTTAAAATGGCAAAAAGTTGACAATAAAACATTTTTGATACAATTTGTTGTTGGTCATTTGCACAGCTGTTTCTCATAGTCTAACAAACAACATTTATTTCATCCTAAATAGAACACTGATCCAAACCAAAGTCCCTTTAAGGCAAGTCATTTCACTCGGCGCCCATCTTTGAAACCCCTCTCGGGCAGTATGTTCGGTCATTATGTCTGAATGGAGAAACATTAAATTCTCCAAAACTGTTTGCAAAGCTTACGATTACTAAGCTAATATTGAAGTAAGCAATTTCTTACTATTAAAGGGCTGACCGCCTACCATACATCTTGTTTTGATGTCCTTCAGGGGGGGGGGATCAAGCATTAATTAGGGGGGTCAATCCCCCCCCAAACCCCCCTGTAATTCACACCCTGGAGTCTAATTCTGTTGAATCCAGAATTAGTCTATTATATACGTGTCTTTTATGTAGTCCTTTTTGTTTGTCAATAAAATACTGTTCCACATTAGTTGGGACTTTTTAAAAATATTTCCTTCTCTTTATGATTTGTAATATAGCTTCTTAATTGTAAGTATCGAAAGAAATCGCTTGATGACAAATTTTTCTTTAAGATCAGAAAATGAGTGCATAGTGTTTTCATTAAATAACTGATCAATTAGCATAAGACCCATGTTTTAAAAGTAGTATCCCATGTAGACGGTAAGAACTCAGGGTATTCTGCAAAAGACATAACTCTTGATACAGTTGTCTTCCTCCTTTTTTTTTAACTGTTGTTCAAACTCTTTTGCTTGTTTAACACACATTTTTTATTTTAATCTTTTTCTGAGATTGTTGTGTCATAAAGGCTAATGCTGAAAGAGAAACATTTGGTACAGAACCCTGTTCCATGCTCACCCATCCCCTTTCAGCATCATTGTTTATCCAGTCCACTATTGCTGTGAGCTGAGCGGCCCAGTAGTAACGCATTTAATTTTATTCTGGGTCGTTTGTTCTGCCAGATGAATCTAGATACAAGTTTATCTACCATTTTAAATGTAGATACAGGAACCCATATGGGTAGGGACTGAAATAAAAAGAGGAATCTATAGGTAAAATATTAATTCTTACTGTCTCCTACCAAACAATGATAGTGGTACCACCTCTGTAAATTTTATTCCAATATCTGTTTAACGGAGAGTTTTTTTTCAACACATTTCTGAACATAATAGTTTTAATCACTCATTTCTAATATCTAATTACTTTTATCTTTGCCATGATGCCAGCACATAATATTTTACTAGATATTTTTTCAAGATACTAGTATTCAGCTTAAAGTGACATTTAAAGGCTTAACCATGTTAATTAGGCAAGTTAGGGTAATTAGGCAAGTCATTGTATAACGATGGTTTATTCTGTAGCCAATCGAAAAAAATATATTGCTTAAGGGGGCTAATAATATTGACCTTAAAATGACTTTAAAAAAAATTCAAAACTGCTTTTATTTAAGCCAAAATAAAACAAATAAGACTCCAGAAGAAACAATATTATAGGAAATACTGTGAAAATCATCATTTGGAAAAAAATTTAAAAAGAAAAAAAAAATCACAGGAGGGTGAATTATTTTGACTTGAACTGTATATAAAGAAGTATGATTTGTCATTGTTCCAAATTCCAAAATTCAGTCATTATTATTGCACAATATTACAAATGTAAAATGTTGTATGTTTTCTCTTGACACTAGAAAATTATAATGGGCAGTAAAAAAAAAAGAAAGAAAAAGAAATGCATTAAGCTTTCGTAACCTGGCATAGGACATATTTCAAAAGCTGTAAAAAAAAAAAAAACCTCTATCCAATTTTAGGATTAATCAATTTCAGACAAACTGACAAGTGGTTAAACTCAAGTTGTTAAATCTGCATCCTATCTGAGGCTTTTCTACTGAAAGTTGGTTAGTTCTAGTTTGAACTCGGGCATAAAAAAGGAAGAATGCAGACAATCTTCACTCCTTGTATTGTTCTTTGTTTTTATATCATAGCTGTCTGTCTAATATTAAATTGTAAAATCTGCATCCAAACACACAAATCCACAGCTGACGACATTGCAAATACATTTTAATGCATTTCATATACAGTATATTACAGTAAAACTAACTCTGATAGACAAATACCCAGTATATCTGAATATCCTCTTATTTTTTTTATTTTAAATCCCAGAGGTGATCAATACAGCAGTACTGTGAATCTCAATGAACTGTATATATCAGTTATTGAGTGTTCATACATGTTTCTTTTATTGTATTTATTTATAGGACGTTCAGGTTTCATGACCTGTAAATTTTAATTAAGATAACTAAATATGTAATTAAAAATTTGGTCCCACTTTATATTAAGTGGCCTGAACTACTATGTACTTACATAAAAATATAAATACAATGTACTTAATGTGTTCATAATGTATTGCAGAACACTTCTGGTGCTCTTAAGGTGGCATACGGGTAGGGTTAGGGAGAGGTCTGGTGATATGGGTGTTTTTAAGGATGGGTTAAGGTGTGAAGGTTGGCCAACAATGTAATTACATGCAGGTATTTAATCAAGCCTAAGTTCAATGTAAAAACATGTATTTACACAATAAGTACATTGTAACAAATTACTAATTTCAGTGTAAGTACACATTAGTTAAGTGGGACCAAAAATGTTAACATTTTGTCCATTCTCTCCTCCTTTAGTTTAATCTGTGAACTGCTGTCCATTTCCGATGACGTTTCTTATGAGTGTGAGCAGGGGTTTGTGGGATTCGTCTGAATACGGTCTCATGAATCCTCCATATCGTTTGTCCGGCGGTGCGTTCCAGCGGAAGTGGGTCATGCGATACCTCCCATTGTTTTTAACGTTGTTCCTGTGTTGAACCTCTAGGGTGCCGCTCTGTCCTCGCTCCACACGGACACTCTCCTCTGACTCCTCCGGCTCGTCCTCCAGAGCCCCGTTGGTCAACACTTTGACGGGTCTGCGTTTGCGGCCCATGGGTTTGCCCCATCTGAAGTGCTCCATGGAGTACGACCGCCTCTCGTCCCCGTGCGGAGGTTCTGCCGTGGGGTTTTGGAGCTCAATGGAGTCAGGAAACAGAGCTGATAAAAGCAAACCCAAGCTCAGACTCTCCTTCTCCACCTGTTCTTCACTGCTTTGATGTTCAGATGAAGAAACTCTGATGTTTTTGGAAGATTCTCGGTCCAATCTGCACTGTCTGAGACACTGCTGTGGAGTCAGGATAGAGAGCAAGAGTTAAACGGGTCCTGTTATGACCCTTTTTACAAGATTTCAAATAAGTCTTGGATGTCCCGTGTATGTGAAGTTTCAGATTAAAATACCCTACAAATAACTCTTTGAAACTGCCCCTTTTAGACTTTGAGCCAAATTGTGCCGTTTTTGGTGACTGATGCTTTAAATTAAAATGAGATTGTGCTCCCGGCCCTCTTTTTAAAAGGAGGTTGAGCTATAAACGCCTATGTGGATTGATGAATGCATGAAAGCAGGGCAGAAATGAGACACGCCCTGATTGATAGAACCGCCCGAAAGACATTCCATGTGACCAGAAGAGACTAAAAGTTGTTTTTGAGGAAGGGGAGGGAAAGTTATTACATTTATTTGACAAAAGATTATTTTTACTAAATAATGAAGTGCACAGATTCAACGTTTACAACAAGCATATAAACATACAAATAAGAATTTCATTGAGACCTTAAAGTTCACCCAAAAAAGAAAATTCTGTTATTGATTGCTCACCCTTGTGTCGTCCCCTGAGATCTTTGTTCATCTTCAGGTCACAAACTAAGATATTTTAGATTAAATCCTGGAGCTCTCTCATCCTCCATAGACAGCAAGAGTTTTGAGACGTTTAAAGTCCAGAAAATGAACCATAAAAACACTGTCAGATGTAAAAGAAGCTCCAAAAACACCCAAATTGTAAAACAGGTCAGGGTGATTTTGTGGTTTTATTTTTTAACTACGGGCAGTACATTAGAGTAAGCAGTTCAACATGCAAGCAAGACATTGGCAAACAAAGTAGTTTTTACATGTTTTGGGGTCTTCAAAAATGTTCTTGGAGCTTTGTATGATTACAGTTGAACCACTGAAGTCACATGACTGTTTTGGCAATGTTTTTGATTACTTTTCTGGACTTTGAACATCTCAGGACCCTATGGAGGATGAGGGAGCACTCTGATTTCGTCCTGAATATGTTCATTTGTTTTCAGAAGATGAACAAATGTCTCCGGGGTTTGGAATAACATGAGTAATTAATAACAGAATTTTCATTTTGGGGTGAACCAACCCTTCAAACATGAACACAACTTAAAATTACATTCACTTTTGGAAAAAAGTTCTTTTTTTTTTTTTTAGCTTCAATGGTTTCATGAATAATCTTTCCATTGCTCAAGCGGTTCTTCATATTTTGTGAAATATGCAAAGTTTTCCAATGCATTTTTTAACAATAGTTTTAATAACATGTTTCTAATTTCTTTAGAAAGCTAGAGCAATGATCCTGAAATAAAACATGTTTTAAAATATGTGAAATATTTGACTGTATTTTTAACAAATGCAGCAACTGGTGAGCATTAGAAACCTTTTTCAACAAAATTTTCAGTATATAGTGGGTACAGAAAGTATTCAGACCCCCTTACATTTTTCACTCTTTACGGCTGTCCACCAACGTTTACCATCCAACCTGACATAACTGGAGAGGAACTGCAAGGAGGAATGGCAGAGGATCCCCCAAAACTTGCTGCATCTTTATCAAAAATCGGAATACTTTCTATTATATACCATATATTATGGTAACACTTTAGAATAATGGTCCATTAGTTAATGTTTTTAAAGCATTTATTAATAATAGTTCAACAGTTGAACTATTATTAAGCACAGTCAAAGCTTGTTACCTATACGATGTATATCATTCTGTGTGGAAATCTGGTTATTCGTTCCTTTAAATGCATCTTACCAACTTGTGCTCATTGGATTCAAGGCCCATGCAGTCTATCAAACCCGAGCATCTGCCACCGTCTACATGTGGGCTGTGAAAACACAAGACCGCTGCAGCCAAAAGCCAAGATGGACAGAACATCTGGAGAAAAAAAACAAGAAGTCAGACAAGAAAAGACCTCATCACTTGCTTCATCCTTCAGGTATCATTCGCGTGACTCACAATGAAAATACAAACCAAAGAGCCCATACTGAGATCATATATATAACGTCAAGGACGAGTTTCATTATTGGGGCCGTCTGACTTGAATGGCCTTTGATTAAATTGCTCTGAATAAATCGCATGTATTAATGTCTGGCACAATGACGACGTGTGGGCAGGAGAAACTGAGCTTTAGGTTAAACCTGAATGTAGGAGACACTGCAGGTGTTCAGGGTAAGAAATATATTTATTTTTATACATGCTCAGTTAAGTGATTACTTTAAGAACTGCAAATGTTCCGCAAAGTCTGTGTGAACCGGAAGTTGCTGAGACTTTTATTTCAGTATGTTGATGTACTTCCAACTGAAACCGAATATTGAGTAGGGGGTGGGGCTTTCTTATTGCGCATCATTTCCTCATAGCAAACTAAAGGTGAGATGATTGTTAAGAATATTGACGGTGGCTGAAGTGTCAAACTGATGTCAACAGAGAAAAACTTGGAATCAGAAACGTCAAAGAAAATGGTTAGACATTAACCCCTTTCACACAGTGATACTGGTAAATTTTCGGAAAATGTCCTGAACGACTTTACCGGTAGATTCAAATATGTGCTGTTCACACAGGCAAGGATGTTCCGGATTTTTCCAGAAAGGACCATTCACACATGCGTTTCAAAATACCGGTAAATTCTGACATCATTAACCAAAAATGAGCTATACCGCTGCGCTTGTATTAAGTATGAAGGGAGGTCAGTCTTTTTCTCGATGGTTTCACTTTTATTTAAAACTTTAGCATTCATGTAGTTGCTTTTGTCCCAGAGACGGACCAAATAACTAGGAAAAAATCTGCTAACGTTACCATCCGGCAGAAGTGCGAACCGCAGCTAAAAACAGCTTTGTTTACACATTTGATGACATTATATCGCATATCGAGGTGTACATTTGAGTTTGTTCTGCAGCTTGTAAGATACTTTTTAAAATGAAAGACTCCCGGTGTTGTAGGCTAAGGTTACTCAAATCTGACAGACAGGAGCGCTCCTTCATGTGCATGCGTGTCACGCCACTGCACGCAGAGCTCTCAGGTGCGGTCACTCACCGCGGTTTATCATAAACATTTTATTGATAATTTTTTGCACAGTTCGCATGATTATAGAAACGTTAACCGACTATCAAGCAGCAGCTAAATGTGTCTGGAGAATTAAAAGCTGTTTATTTTCCTAAACAGCGCGGATGTGAATTCGTCTGATTGGTTGGAGTAGACGTCCTCTTTCTGGAAATTTTCCTTCTGAGTTCACACAGAGCAGCATTCCGGGAAATTACCGATAATGTTACAACTTCCCTTTACGGAAAATTGCCAGAACGAATTTACCGGTATTTTCAAAACAGGCCTGTTCACACATGATCCCTTTCTGGAAAATTGCCGGTATTTTTCCGGGAAAGTCTGTATGTGTGAAGTGGGCTTTTGATAAATTTTTTTCACTGGATTAACTAAACTGTTCCCCCAAAGAATAACTGTGCGCTAGCAAAATAAACATTATAAATTTTGATTTCACACAGACTTCAAATGTTATGTTTATGCATTATATTTTGAATGAAATTTAGACTAATTTACTTATTTCTAGCACAAAAAGTCAGGTGAATTTTTTTTAAATACATATTAGATAAATGTTTTACAATAAGGTTTATTAGTAAAAAAAATTAGTTAACCCAAAAATGAAAATGTACTCACTATTTACTCTCCCTTAAGTGGTTCCAAACCTTTAATCTCTTGAACACAAAGGCAGATATTTTGAAGAAAGCTAAACACCTGCAACCATTGACTTCCATAGTAGGAAAAAGAAATACTATGGAAGTCAATGGTTATGGGTTTCCCACATTTTTCAAAATATCTTCTCCCTTGTTCAACAGAAGAAAAGGTTTGCAACATTTAAAGGGTGAGTAAATGTTGACAGAATTTTCAGTTTTGGTTAACTATCCCTTTATTGCTAGTTAATGAGTTTGCTAACAAGATCTAAGAATAGACAATACTAGTATTTTATTAATCATAGTTATGCTTGTTAACATTAGTTAATCCACTGTGAGTTAACAAACTAACACTGAACAAATAACAAATATGAATAAATACTGTAATGTATTGTTCATGTTAGTAAATGCGTTAATTAATAGTAACTAATCATACTTTTTTTGTTCTTACATTTTGGAAATCTCATTAATCACTCTATAATTCAGAAATTACAGCAAATGGACAGAGAAAGCCTTCAGAATGGACATAGAATAAAACTGGAGGAGAAAAGTATATTGCAGAAAAAACAGCCTTTAAAAATAAAAAATATATATTGTAGTTAATCTACAGACATAAAGTTGTAAATAAAATTTAATGATACGTTAAAACCCCCAATGTGCGTGTGTGTGTGTGTGTGTGTGTGTGTGTGTGTGCGTGTGTGTATATATGTACACTGTAAAAATTGCAGGGTTCCACACAATTCATTCATGTTGTGCCAACACAAATCAATTAAGTTAACATATGTGAGGGTATTGAATGTAAAACAATTAATTATCCCCCAAAAATCTCAAGAATCATGTTGTTTCAGCTCATTTTAGTTCAGTAGTTTGAACAAGTGGCAAAAATAAGTTTTTTGAAAGTGTATATATATATATGTTTTTTTTGTTTGTTCTTAAATAAACTTGTTGACTTTTATCTACTGTATTGTTTCCCTTTTACCTGGTGTTTAACTGACTAGCTTCTTTTTTTTTTTCTTTTTTTTTTTTTTTCTGATGACATCCGGACACGGACACACACAGGTCTGTGAAGATAGAAGTGCTCCATTAATATCAGAGTGTGATGACAGCAGCAGTTTTATATGAGGGTATTATATGATAGATGCATACTGAAATAAACCCTGTTCACTAAACAGCTTCTCTAGTCCTGCAGGTTTACACACTCATTACTGAGATTGACCATGAAAGTCCAGAAGAATCGTTTATCAGTCTGAATGATGAGTCAGATCTGATCAAAATTCAGTTCAAAGCCTCTGAAGATCCTGGTATGTATTGTGCAGTTGACAAGGGAGGAAAGGCTTTATGAATATTCTTTATAAATCAGAGTGGATCCAGTTATTGAAAGTGAGGTTTTTGTTGGTGGTGATGTGTGATGAGTCATGACTCTGGTTTTGCATCTCATCCACTTTAGGATCTTCTTTTGATTTCACCCCCCAAAAAATTACATTTACAAAATTGCATCATGTTTCATATACACTACAGCATGTCTTTCCGATAATATTTTTTCCTTCTGGAGAAAGTCTTATTTGTTTTATTTCTTCTAGAATAAGATCAGGTTTTAATTTCTTAATACCATTTTAAGGTCAATATTATTAGCAATATTTTGTTCGATTTTCTACAGAACAAACCATCGTTATGCAATGACTTGCCTAATTACCCTAACTTGCCTAATTAACCTAGTTAAGCCTTTAAATTGCACTTTAAGCTGAATACTAGCATCTAGAAAATATCTAGAAAAATATTATGTGCTGTCATCATGGCAAGAAATGAGTTATTAAAATTATTATATTTAGAAATGTTGAAAAACTTAACAGGAGTGCTAATAATTCTGACTTCAACTATTTCTAATATATTTTTAATATAATTTATATATTGTTATAATAAGTTATTATATTAATTATCTATATTTTTTAAATGTGTATAAAAGTACAATATATATTTTAGAATTTAATAATATATATCATGCATAAATCCTGCATAAATGTGTGCCAATATGTTTATAAAAAAAATTATAATAATAATATTTCTATGCTATATGCGTTATACACTACTGGTAAAAAGTTTGGGGTCAGGTTTTTTTTTATTTTTATAAAATTATTCTGTTCATCAAGGCAGCATTTATTAAATGTAAAAATAATTGTTAAATTGTTAAATATTTGTTACAATTTTAAATAACTGGTTTCTTATTGTATGTTGTTTCAAATAAAATTATTACTCCAGTCATTATTGTTTTTATTACTATTACCATTAGTAATAATATTAATAATAATAATCAATATTAGAGTGATTTCTGAAGGATCATGTGACTGAAGACTGGAGTAATGAAGCTGAAAATGTATCTATAAAATCACTGGAATAAATTATTAAATTTAATTATAAACTACTTTTGAACAGTTATTTTATAGTGCATTAACATTTCGCAATTTGACAATTTTTACTGTAATTTTGATGAAATAAATGCAGCCTTGGTGAGCAGGAGAAGCTTATTTTAAAACATTTACAAATCCTACTGACCCCAAACTTTTGACCGGTAGTGTACATATAAAAAAAAAAAAGAATTAATACCAAATATAATGTCCTATTATATATAAATTACATGCACACTCATAGTTATAAACAGTACATTGTTTATACTAGTAATATTAATGTTAATAAATTATTGTTATATTATTATATCAATTATCTATATTTTTAAATGTGTGCAAAAGTATACATTGTTTAGAAAAAGACATAACTAATAATAATAATAATGTATAATAATAAAAATGTAAATTAATAATTATAGTAATATTAATAAAATTCATGACATAAAATATCCAAACTTATGAATGTACATAAACGTGTGTATAAAAGTACAGTAAAGATTTAACAAAAGTTTAAAATAAAATAATAAATCATTATTATATTTTAATTGAAGGAAAAGAAAATTTACATGCAATAAAACAGTAAACATTATAGTTTCTTTCTAATAAACAATCAATGCATTCATTATTCAATATCTGTCATAATCTTTAGTTTACTTATAGAGGCTTTACTTTTTTTTTTTTCTTAATAAGCAATTTTAATGAAAATGGATGTTTAAAAAGCTATTTTATATATTATATATAGATATATATATATATATATATATATATATATATATATATATATATATATTCTATAATGTTTTTTTTACTTCACTTAAATCACATAACTCTGAAAAAGCTCAGTTTAAAAGCTTAGTTCTGTAAAAGGATAGAATAAATAAATATACTTTATATACTTTACAAGCAAATGCAGCAATGTCCAGTGAATCAGCAGTTAATATACAGAATGACTCTTACCTTTGTTGAATGAGTGGATGAGTGTGAGTTGTGCTGTGCTTCTCCGCTGTTTTCTGAATGAGCTCTGCTTCTTATATACTCACAGGTGTCTGGCAAACCCTCCAGGCTGGAGATGATCAGGTGGCTCTGATGCAACGGGGGAAAATGAGTGATCAGAAACAAAGCTTTCATATTGGCTGCTCATCTTTTCTGACACTGGAAGACTCAGGTGAATGATGGATCCACTGCTGCTGTGTGTTTTCATGCTGTTTTAGAAGCCTGTGAACTAATGCTGGAAGTTAATAGAAGATACTGCAGGTTTCAATTACAAGTTTCCTTTAACTTGCCATTCAAAACATCACAGGAGATTTAATTTATTTATATATATATTATACAACAGTTCTGTCTGGTTCTCGAATCTGATTGGCTTATAGTCGTGCGATATTCTGCAATATCAGAACTTGTACAGCCTCTTCACTCTTGTGTATTACTCCGCCCACACGAGTGGCAAACAGAGGACTACAGTTTGACAAATATTGCAGCTGTTGGACAACATAATGTACTTGAGGCTTTTTAAGGCGACAATGTAGTTGTTTAGACTGCAACTATGCAGTTTATTTATAAGGAAAGTGCCTATTTTAAATATTTATCATTTCGGAGATACAGCGTGTCGGCGGCCATTAGCCTGTTATACTGAGCAGAGCAAAGACGGTTGACGTTGTCCATCCACAAGATGGCGACAAAGACCACATAATAAGCCCTTAGAGGATTAAAGATCGGCGTAATTTCAAACTACAGCTGATCAAATCATTATGAAATTGGTAAGTGACATTCTAAGTCGATCTCTCTCTTTTTTATGTTGTAGTGCTGTATTTATACAATATAATTGTAGTGTATTGAGTGTGAGATTTCTAATGAGTCTCCTGTTTTCATTACTGCAGACTTGTTCAGTAAAAAGAAAGAAGAAATGCCCGCATGTGTTTAGCGTTTTTTATTATCGCAAACACAACAGTAATCTGGTAGTGATTGCATTGGTTTGGCTTTTTCGGAGTTAATTATTGTGATCTCCCGATTGCAACAGAGAAATACTGGGAAATCTCTGTAGACTGATGGCATTTCATGCCGTTCAGCCTTATAATCTTAAAATGTCAGCAAAATCACCTGTTTTGTCATCACTTTAGACATTACGTTAGAGAATCATTCAAATAGCTCTAAAGTGACGTTGGTGAATTAGTAACGGCTTCTGCTGTTCTGACGTCAGCTGCAGATGTGAAGGAATGGCGGAAGAAAGTAGTTCCTCTTACAAAAGGGTTTTGAGACTCTCCGTGTTTGATTTTCTTTTTTATACACACGATTATGCCGTCGAACTGTTGTATAAACACAATATCACATGAGTAGCAGTGCGATGTGGCTATATATCGTCACTGGTGGGGCACAACGCATGCCTCCCACCAGTGCCGATATACAGCCACATCGCACTGCTGCTTGTGTGATATTGCTTATATAAATAAAAAAAAATATATATATATATATATATATATATATATATAAAAAAATTATATTATTAATGATGTTTATCATTATACTTCCACAATTGACTGATTACATTGAGTTGGAAACTTTTTTGTATTGCAAGTTTTTTAAATGTTATGCCTAAATATGCAAATAACTCATTAATTAATTAAATATGGTCTAATTTCTAGCACAACAATCTGAATAGTGGATGAAGTTAAGATTAAAAAAAAACAACTGAAATATTTATTTTAACTTATTAAAGTTGTGTTTTTTTGCAGTGGGGATTTTGGGAGAATTTTTTATTCACTCCATTAAAAAAAATGTAATCAAACAGCTGTAGAAAAAAATACATTTCACAAAATTGTTTGTCAAATAAAATGTTAATAATAAAAAAAAATCAGGCATGATGAACTGTTATAAAGAAACACTTAAAAAAGAGTGTTATGGATTTTTTCTTTATAATAGACAAAAATAAATTCATGAAGATATGAATAAAATTTTACAGCAACACTGAAAAAAAGTGATTTCTGCAGAATTGTTGCAAACTATTTTTATGGGCTGAATTTAAAAAAACAAATTAAATTTAGTAATGTTCAACTTAATTTTTTGGTTTAAATTCAGCCCAAATAAATTGTTTACAACCACTCAACTTTTGTAAATCCAAGGAATCATCTTTGAATCATTTTTTTTCAGTGAGTTTGGTTTATTTAAGACCTGCTGAAGTGGAGATGTAAGACTCGTTTGGAGAAAAGAGCTTCTAAAACAAAAAAAGTAGGACAAAAGAAAACACTTAGAGTGTTTTGTATGTTTTTTGTATTTTATGTTTGGTTTGGTCAGTTGGCGTTTCTGTGTGGAGTTTG
The DNA here is from genome assembly GCA_903798115.1 of Danio jaintianensis. Lineage (NCBI taxonomy): Eukaryota > Metazoa > Chordata > Actinopteri > Cypriniformes > Danionidae > Danio > Danio jaintianensis. Next base: position 5,587,322 of record CAIGQV010019088.1, read on the forward strand.
CATCTTCTCCCCGTGTTGGCGTGGGTTTTCCCTGGGTGCTCTGGTTTCCCCCACAGTCCAAAGACATGCGCTATAGGTGAATTGAATAAACTAAATTGGCCGTAGTGTATGAGTGTGAATGAGTGTGTATGGGTGTTTCCCAGTACTGAAACATATGCTGGATAAGTTGGTGGTTCATTCTGCTGTGGCAACCCCTGATAAATAAGGGACTAAGCTGAAGGAAAATGAATGAATGAACTTCAAAATAATTTCACTTTAAACATAAATTGCACATTGTTACGTTTGACCCAGTCAGTAGGGACAAAAGTATCACAACAATATTTATTAGATTTACTGGCTTAATCATGTTTATTGTAAATATATCTGACTATGACCTTGTCTATGTTCACTGCAAACATATTTTGTCCTTGATTTTAGCAAAAAATACTGAACTGCATTTTTGTTTTAAATTTCACTTCCA
>CAIGQV010019088.1:5595766-5633494 GCA_903798115.1 Danio jaintianensis
ATATATTATTAAAGGAGTATATTGAGTAATAGAGGTGATTGTAAAAAAAGAACAAAATGAGAAAGGTGTGATGAAATTTCAGTTAATGGCTGTTTGCAATACTATGTATGTTTTGGGTCTATGTTATAAAAAGGAAATGTACAAATGGTGAATTAACCATATACTATGTAAAAGATGCCAAAAGGATGAAATATATCTCATGTACAAAGAAGAGATAAGTAAAAGAAGAAACAAGTTGACGTAATAGACGAATGATGTGTGTGGTAATGGGGTGGGGAAAATAATAAGCTTGCGCTTCATCCTGCTCCATTTCGACCATGATGAAATGTATTTTGTATAAAGAATTGTTTTAAGTGTATGACTTTTTTTGTTCGAAATAAATCAAATCAAGCTGCGACTGTTTTTCTTTTTGTATTGTGACACAGTTCCTAGAGAAACGGAATAGTAAATGAGAAAACAGTGGGCGTGGCTTGTTTTTTCTACTGCGAGCTGATTGGATGTAGTGGGCATTTCATTCAGAAAGATCAAGAAAAGGGGTTTTAGACAAGTTATTACAACCTAACAGACACCTCCTCCTCACCATTTCAGTTTGTTGTCAAAACTGACAGTTGGAGGGGCGTGGTTAAGTCAAGTCAAGTTTATTTATATAGCGCTTTTCACAATGTAGATTGTGTCAAAGCAGCTTAACATAGTTCTAGTAAAGTCCAGATTTCAGAGTTGAAGTTCAGTTTAGTTTAGTTCAGTGTGGTTTAAATTTCACTGCTGAAAGTTCAAACACTGTAGAGCAAATCCACCGAAGCACAGCTCCACAAGTCCCGATCCGAGCAAGCCAGTGGCGACAGTGGCGAGGAAAAAAAAAAACTTCACCAATTGACGAAGTGAAGGGAAACTTCCTGGCCAAACTTCCTGTTCAGAGCTGCAGTCTAGGCGCTGGAGGCTGAAGAAGCTGGACGTCCATCGTGGAGAAGCTGCAGGTGTGAGTAGGGCACCGGCAGGCGGTCAGGTTGTGGGGACTCGTTTATCACAGTGGTCATTCAGGAATCATTCTCATGCACTCCATTTCTCCATGACGACCACAGCATCAGCTTGGGATACGACCTGGTCCAGGATTATGGATACCTTGAGTATACATAAGTATGTTAACCACGCCCAATACCTCAGACAGACGTAATCTGACAATTTAACTGAAAACAAACAGGAAGTGCATTTTCAGATTTCAATTAAAGATTAGAAGGGCAAACTATTTTAATTCTTACTGACATGCACAGATGAATTGTTCACCACAAACCTAGCAATGTGAGCTAACAAAATCAATATGGTTAGTTTTGATTTCATTTGTACTTTAAAACAATCCAGCATTTTTAACTGTGTTTTTGAACCAATATGTTTGATGGATTTTAAGTAAATGTGTGCAGATAATGAAGGAAGAAACCAACTGCAGCTATTTTTAGAAGCTCGAGGTTAAATGCTTCCACTTTTGCCTTGTTCTTGAACCCACACAAGCACATAGAAAAGTGTCCCAGCTCCGAAAGCACCTTAACCTGTGCCTTAATCAGCAGAAGCAGGCTGACCTCCAGGAAGAGCAGAGACATGACTGGACATGCCTTGTGGGATTTACTTCAAATATCACACCAAGGTTTAATGGCGGATCATGTAGTTTAGTCCTCTTTCAGCATGAGTTGTGACAGCCTGACCTATAGTTCACTGAAATGTCACAACAAACTAAAAGATCTTCTCTGATTTTTTCACAACCTTTTCTGGTGACGTGGGAACTGCGTGTGGGTTGCAGAACAAGGGTATAATGCTTAAAAAGCTCTTATAACCCTTGTTTTATTGCTTTGGGCCCCAGAAGCGGTGATTCACTGTACTATCTCATAAGTTTGCATAAGAAAGTTTCAGTATGAATATGAAGATGAGCTTCATAATTCTAATTCTAATAACAATAATAATCATGAGCCGGCACGGTGGCTTGGTGGTTAGCACTGTTGCCTCACAGGTCCCCCACAATCCAAAGGCATACGGTATAGGTGAATTGGATGAACTAAATTGGCTGTAGTGTAAAAGTGTGTGTGTGTGTGAGCATGAGAGTGTATGGGTGTTTCCCAGTACGGGGTTGCCGTTAGAAAGGGCATCTGCTGCGTAAAACATATGCTAGAATAGTTGGTGGTTCATTCCACTGTGGCGACCCCTGATAAATAAGGGACTAAGCCAAAGGCAGTTGACAGTTGAAGTCAAAATTATTCTGCCTTCTGTAATTTTTTTTCTTTTTCAAATATTTCCCAAATTATGTTTAACAGAGCAAAGAATTTTTCACAGTATTTCCTATAATATTTTTTCTTATAATATATTATTATTATAAAAAAATTTTGATATAGGTGTTTTTCTTACTTTTTGTGCTTTTATTAAATTTTATATTTAAAAAAATCAGGCTAATAAAGCAAAACTTTACATTTGTGTATACATCCAAGCATGCACATGACGTCATATAACGTTGATCTTTAGTTCTATTTTGGTTGCGATATCAGGTGACCAAAATTTTGCGTCAATTTGTTGTCTAATACAGACGTCAGCTGACATCTAATACTGACGTCATCTGGCGTTGATATTTGGTTGGTTTTAGGCTGTGGTTAATTACTAACTAATATCCAACATCATTTTAACTTCATGATATGACATCCAAACAACGTCAAAGTCTAACATCAGTAGACGTTTATCTTTGGTTGGTTTTATGTTGTGTAATTATGTTGTGTAATTTGGTTGGTTTTATAATTGTTGTAATTGAACGAAAATTCAACGTCACTTTAATGTCATAATGGATTAACGTCCATGTCAAAAGCTAACATCATTAGCCGTTGATCTTTGGTTGATTTTATGTTGTGTCGTAAACTAACTAAAATTCATCTTTACGTTAAAGTCTGTCCTCAAACTGACGTTGGGTTCTGACGTCAACCTGATTTTCATATACAACCAAAATTCAAAGTTAGTCTGACGTTGGAGTCCAACGTCAATTTTACGTCTGTGTGCCGTCCGGTGCCTGCTCACAGTTGAAGTCAGAATTATTAGCCCTCCTGAATTATTAGCCCCTCTGTATATTTTTATCCCCAGTTTCTTTTTAATGGAAAGAAGATTTTTTTCAACACATTTCTAAACATAATACACTAACCGGCCACTTTATTAGGTACACCTGTCCAACATTCAGATTGTAGGGTCAGAATTTGGCGTCAACAACATGAAAGCATGGATCCATCCTGCCTTGCATCAACGGTTCAGGCTGGTGGTGGTGGTATAACGGTGTGGGGGTTATTTTCTTGGCACACTTTGGGCCCATTAGTACCAATTGAGCATTGTGTCAATGCCACAGCCTACCTGAGTATTGTTGCTGACCTTGTCCATCCCTTTATGACCACAATGTACCCATCTTCTGATGGCTACTTCCAGCAGGATAACGCACTATGTCATAAAGTGCGAATCATCTCAGACTGGTTTCTTGAACATGACAATGAGTTCACTGTACCCAAATGGCCTCCACAGTCACTAGATCTCAATCCAATAGAGCACCTTTGGAATGTGGTGGAACGGGAGATTCGCATGATGGATATGCAGCCGACAAATCTGCAGCAACTGCATAATGCCATCATGTCAATATGGACCAAAATCTCTGAGGAATATTTTCAGTACCTTGTTAAATCTATACCATGAAAGATTAAGGCAGTTCTGAAGGCAAAAGAGGGTCCAACCCGGTACTAGTAAGTTGTACCTAATAAAGTGGCCGGTGAGTGTAGTTTCACAAGAGGGCTAATCATTTTGACTTTATCTGTATATATTTATTTTTTAAATATATTTTTTGATTACATTTGATATGTTATTTCCCCTCCAGGTGACCTGTCCAGTATTCATGCGTGTCCTGCTCTTCCCCAGGCCTGAGACTGGAGGTCCAAGTGCTGGTGCCCTGGCCTTCTCCCCCAGGGAAGAGGAGTCAGCCGAGCCGACCACATGGAGGACAGGCCTCAATCTGCACTCTTGCTGACCGTCCTGTTCCTGCTGACCCACGCCAGCGATGACCAGCACTCTCTGCACACGCATCAGGTCAGCACGGCTCAGTGTGGAGAATACAGTAATCAGGTGCTGGAGGATGGCATGTGTAGGCTGATGGCCACTTTGCCGCAGCTGGACGAGCAGCGCTGCCCCGACATGTTTCGCTGTACCGATGAGGTGTCGTACTGGCTGCATGAGAACGAAGAGCGGAAACAGCAGATCCTGGCCCTCAGAGAGACCGTTTCTGAACTGCAGGAGGAGCTGCGCAACCATCGCCATCGAGTCAAAGTCTTGGAGCTGCAGGTGACAAGCACTCAACACTTACTGTATATACACTATTGACCTTATTCTGCAATGCCGAAATGTGTTCGTTTTTGCGATTGTTTGGACCTTTTCACATTTCTGTTTCTCAGTAGCGGAAAATTCGCGAAAAAAAAAAAAAAACGTCAGCTGTGGTTGGTTGTCAGAGTTTTACAGTTAAAAATACAGTAGGAACGTAGAAGAAATTTCTACATTTTACAGTAAATTACTGTATTTCACTTTTCTTTTTTTTCCGTCATACCAATGTTTTGAAGTACACTGTAAAAAATGCTGGGCTCCACACAATCGATTTGTGTTGGGACAACATGAAGCAGTTAAACTAACTTATTAGTTTTCACAAATTTAAGTGGATTGAACATAAAACAATTAGGTTGTTCCCAAAAAAAAAACTTGATAATTGTGTTGTTTCAGCTCATTTTAAATAAGTAGTTTGAACAAGCACTAAACATCATTTTTTGATTTTACATCATTTTTAATGTCTACACACAACATAACTTAGTTACACAGACAAAAACACAACCGTAGCGTGTGTGGATGAGTCATCACAAACAACTTTAGTTTTTTACAGTTGAAATCACTGACTTTTTTACAGTGTGATGATGATTATTATTTATTCATTCATTCATTCATTTTCCTTCGGCTTAGTCCTTTATTTATCAGGGGTTGCCACAGGGAATAATATTTCTAAAGGAGCTGTTGTCTCGTCTATCTAATCTGATCTTTAATTTGTATTTTATATTGGATTCAAGTCAGGTGATTGGCTGGGCCATTCTACAGCTTGGTTTTCTTTCTCTGAAAGCGTTTGAGAGTTTCCTTGGCTGTGTTTTGGATCATTGTCTTGCTGAAATGTCCACCCTGGTTTCATCTTCATCATCCTGGTAATGTAGATGTTGAACTGAAGCTAATATTCATTTACAGTGAAGAAGGGCAGAGGCTTGCTAAATAACAACTGAGAGATTTCAGCTGCTGTCTGGGCTTTCACTGCCTTTCTACACCTACCTTTCTTTATGTGTTCAATACTTTTTCCCTGCATCATTTTATTTTATTATGCATAACTTAATTTGTAAACTCATTAGTTTTGTTTTCTTCGCATATATGGATTTCTTTGGTTGTTACCAACATCTGGGGAAAATTTCAAGTCAACGGCACCTTTAGAAATATGTTTTCTGAGAAAAATAGTGACGTGTTTTCCCCGCTGTAGCTACTGTTGTTTCTCTGTCCAGTAAGTGTCCTCTTTAAGTGCTTCCGTAAGTTGCTCTGGCCATCTCAGCTTGAAAGTTTTCAGCCTAAAGTCTCCTTGACCCTGAAGGCTAACAAGATTAGCAGAGAGGAGTCCTTACCTCTCTCCACGTGCCTTCATTAGTATGAACCCTTAAGCTCTTGATGCTGTTAAAGAGGGGATGATTCACATCTTACACCCACACAACCAGATCCTGTCTGCTTTTCTCGCCTGGCTTCTTACGCACACGCACACGCACACGCACACGCACACGCACACGCACGCACACACACACACACACACACACACACACACACACACACACAAACACACACACAATACACTTGAGAAGCTCTCATTCTGCAGAGCTAACCGTAATTGTTCATTAAGTCACTTTTTTTTATTAGGAGTCGTGATGCTTGTCTTTTCTCTTTCATAGAGTGAAGAGAAGAACCGTAACAGTTCATCTATTGAGCAGAGATTGCATGAGCTGGAAGATCATTACGCCGAGGCCTCGACCCTCTTGCACATCCAGGGCTCATTGATCTATGACCTCCAGGCCCAGATCCATAACCTCTCCATGCTGGTTGAAAAAGTCAGACGTAACCCCGGCTGCATGATCAACATTGTGCGCACCAGCCCGCTCATCAACGCACAGGAGGCCCTGCATCCCGGTAGGCTACGCCTGGGGGGATTTGGAAAAGCAGACCTATTATAAGACCACAGAATGCGCCTGTAAAGTTTCAGCTCGAAATACCTCATGTTAATAGTGTATTCCATGCTGCAAATGCATCTTGTTAAAGGAATAGTTCACCCAATACTGAAAATTCTGTTGTCATTTATTCGCCCTTCACAAACACGTTTCAGTTACGTTCTTCTGTCAAGCACAAAAGAAAAGCATTTATCCGCTTGTTAAGTCGTGACGTACGGAATACTGTTTTCGGGTCCAAGCTAGCTACTCAGTTGAATTGAGAAAATATTTGTTTATGACCCCTTTTTAGTCCAACACAGGCTCATTGTGGATACGTACCCTTGTCTACATTTCTGGAGAGCACGAATTATGTAGCCAGAGGTACGTCTGACTGCATTTCGTCTTTAAAACGAATGCTATGGGGCGGTATGAGGCCGCCGCCGACTTCTGTTCATTTAGCACTACCAGCTGACCGAATACCTCCATACGGACGGCTTTCCAGTGTTATAAGTTTGCCCAGTAACTCGCCATGTATGCCGATGGACTTGGGATACGGAGCTGAGTTGACCGCAACAACGTGGTTCAAGACCAGTGAAGAACGGTTTCAGAAAGCAGGTAAAACAGAAGCAAAAAAATAAATAAATAAAAAACAGGTTGAAAACGTGGTGAAATCAAGCGGCCCTGACGGCTTTACTTTTTCTAGATTGCTTTTGAAAGCACTATCGGCTGGGTTTAGGGAAAGGGGGGGTTGACTTAGTCGGTCAGTCAGTCAGTCGACAGCAAGCTTGCCTGGTCGGCAGAAGTCTATATTGCACCCTCTGGTGGATTTATGGGAGATGAGGATGCGCCAGAGAAATTTGAAATTATCAAAAAACGTACACAGTGTCCAATGGTGGATTTGCAAAAACAAAAACTGCGAGCAGACATACCTCTGGTTATGTATTTCACTGTCGCCAGAAATGTATACCTGGGTACGTATCCGTAATTTTATAAATTCATGGTGTTTCTGGTTTTGCTACATCACACACATCAATATTTTAACAATTTATTTAAAAACATATATCACTTTCTGGCCATTTGATGGTTCTATATATTGCGATCATGATTTTCAAAAGTATTACATCGCTTTGTAAACGTTTATTATTACCATTTGTTGAGACTCCCCGTACAGTTTGATAGAGCACTTGGATCCGGAAGCTGCTTTGCATGATGTCAGACTTAACAAGCGGATACTGTAGCTTGTACCTCAGATACTCTAGCAAAAAAAGACTTCTGCATGAATTTGTTTTTTGAATAAAGATTCTTAAGATTTATGGTATAAATAGTATACATAGCTAAAAGAGTGTTGAAAATCTCATAAAGTGTCATGAAAGTTTTAAAATCTCATAAAATCCTTGTCAGGCAGTTGGTTTTAGAAGTCTTGGTTGGAGCTTTTCATTTGCGTTTTTGACAATGTTATTGTGGTGCTCCTTTTTTTTTTTTTTTTTTTTACATGATTTTATAATTATATGTATGATTATAATCTATAATGTATGTATAAAAGCCCCAATACAAACAAACACGTTTTTTTTTTTTTTACATTTCTGAATACTAGTTTCTTGAAAAATATCCAGTAAAATATTATATACTGTCATCATGGCAAAGATAAAAGAAATCTGTTGAATTTAGTTATCAAAACTATTATGTTTAGAAATGTTGCAAAAAATCTTCTTTCTGTTAAACAGGGGCTAATAATTCAGGATGGTTAATAATTCTGACTTCAACTGTATATGTGTCTGTTGTCATACGTCATAAGACGTTAATATTAGCATCTAAGGACAACATTATTTTGACGTCAAATAACGACGTCAAATCACGTTGATATTTGGTTGATTTTAGGTTGTGTTGGAAAGTGACCAAAATTCAATGTCCAGCCAACATCTTAAACCAACTTCAAATACTGATATTTATTCGTCAGGTATGGCAACCAAAATGCAACGTCTGATAGACATCATAGTGGTAACGTCCACACAACGTCAAGCTGTAACATCATTAGACGTTGATATTTGATTGATTTTAGGATGGACCTTGGACATTGATGTCGGCCTGACGTTGGGTTCTGACGTCAACCTGATTTTCATTTCCAAACAAAATGCAATGTCCCCACGACATTGGGTACAAAGTCAATCTGATGTCATGTTGATATCCTATGCCTGCTGGGAGCCTTCTCTCTCTCTCCTTTTCACACACACTCACACTCACATGCACAGACACAAATAATTGATGAAACAATTGATTTCAATTGAAATGAAACAACTGGTTTCATTTTCAAATATGATACAGCAGGCTTTACGGGTCCAGAGATCAATGGTTCTTGAGGTCAGAAAATAAATAATGAATTAAGAGATGTAAATTTGTGTAACTTTTCACAGCAAAACAACGAAGTAAATGTCTCAAATCTTGCCACAAGAATTGCAAAAACTTCCACAAAATCAGTCATTTCAGTTTTTTTTTGTTTAGTTTTTTTGCGGATCTTAGAAGGACAGCTTTATTGGCTGAAGAACCATATATGGTCACTTCTAAAATAATAGAAAAAATGTATACATAAAAGTCTAGTAGTACTTGTAGTAACACTCCAGGGTTTTTCCCTTTAAAGGGTTAATTGTTAGTTACTAGCATGCACCAACAGAGGGTGACAACTTGTAGCCTGGTTAATGCCAACAGTACTATCTGATTGTTTACTGATTTTTTTTTTGTGTGTGTTTGTGGTGTGTTTATGTTAATATATCTATGTGTTTTTGACTGCAGAGGTGCAGAATGTGAGGAACTGCCCCATCGACTGTGCCTCCATCTACTATAATGGAGTGCGTCGCTCCGGCATCTACACCGTGGTGCCCTCACTAGGGGCCATGCCTGTGGAAGTCTACTGTGATATGGACACCGACGGTAAGAAACATACAGTACTGTACAACACATGCAGTAATGGCTGACAGTAAAGATGAGCATAGTGCTTTGGGCCAGTTGATGTTTTTGTTGGTTGCGGTGATTGAGGGTTTTCTTGATTTTTTTATTTTTTTTCTTAGCAACTTTTTCTGCAACTATTATAAATAAAATAGTGTTTATTTTTAACGCACAAAAAATGATAAAAAGCTTAATATAATAAAATAATTATTGTAAAATAATAAATAAATGTGTGTAGATGTATCATGTAAAATTTTTTTATTATTATTTTTCAGCCTTTCTATCTAATTTCATTCGTTCATTAATTTTCCTTCAGCTTAGTCCCTTATTTATCAGGGGTCACCACAGCGCAATGAACCGCCAACTATTCCAGCATATGTTTTACACAGCGGATGCCCTTCCAGCCGCAACCCAATACTGGGAAACACCCATACACTCTCATATTCACACGCACTCATACACTACAGTCAATTTAGTTCATCCAATTCACCTATAGCACATGTCTTTGGACTGTGGGGGAAACCGGAGCACCCGGAGGAAACCTATGCCAACACAGGGAGAACATGCAAACTCCACAAAGAAATGCCAACTGACCCAGCGGCGCTAACCACTGAGCCGCCTCTATCTAATTTATGACACTTAATAAAACTTAATAGTACACACAGCCCTACAAAAAAAATGTAAATACCATTTCAGAAATATTATGGGTTATTATTATTTTCTGGACTTGCCATTAATAGGTACATATTTTTAGTAAAATGTATATATGTGTATGTTTTTTTTGCTACTGCTAAATTGTCTGCTAAAAGACCCAAATATATAAATTAGTCTTCAAAATCATTTACTCATCTCACAAACTTGTTTGAGTTTCTTTCTTTTCCTGAGCACGGAAGAAGATAAATTGAAGAATCTTGGAAACCAACGACGTCCACAGATTGGATTTTTCCAACTATGCATGTCAATGGTTACCGGTTTGTAGCATTTTTTAAAATATCTTCTTTTGGGTTCAACACAAAAAAGAAACTCATAAAGATTTGGAACAAACAGTGGATGAGCAAATGGTAAGTGAATTTTCAACTACTCCTTTAAGAATATTATCATTTGGATCATTTATTATTCATTTTTTTCCTTTAGCTTAGTCTCTATTTCAGAGGTCGCCACAGCAGAATAAACCGGCAACTATTACAGCGCATATATATATATATATATAACAAAATTGTTTTGTATAGTTTTGTTTCAATGTATGTGTGTGATTCACATATACATAATAAATATATATAACACACACACACCTATATTATGTCAAAACGAACTTTTATTTCGATTCCGATTAATCGTGATTAATCTTTGCCCAGCACTAATTGAAATATAGTTTTTATAGTGTTTTATAGTTTTAATTTTATTTGCAGGGATGCAAAATATCTCAGAAAACTCCTTGTTCAGCCTTACTGTCTTCTATGTTGAAATGTCTTACTAAGATGAATCATTGTTTTATTTTTAAACTGTTTATGGGGACATTTTGAGACTTTTAAATCCATTGCAAAGGAATCTCCAGTAATGAAGATTGGAATTCCTTTTCTTTTCATGTGCAACGAGTCGTCAGTTTTGTGCTGAAACAGCACCAGTGGGAAACATGAGGAGCTTAAAATAGCTTGTGCAAATATCTTTTTGATGACCTGCTAAACACTATGGTATAATTGCAACAGTCATAAGATGAAAACCAAATGACTTGGAGTGTCCATTAAACTGGTATTAAAATGATTTGATTGTTGAATGATTTTACATTTCCTAAAAATGGGTGGTCAATTGTATCATGTATGTCTCAGGCGGTGGCTGGACAGTGATCCAGCGAAGGCAAGACGGCTCTGTGAACTTTGACCGCAGCTGGAAGGAGTATAAAGAGGGATTTGGAGACCTGCACACTGAATACTGGCTGGGAAATGAGCACATCCATGATCTGACCAGTCAGGGAGATTACATGCTGCGCATCGACCTGGAAGACTGGAGCAACAAACACAAACACGCTCTTTATCAGAGTTTCAGGTGAGGTTTAGCGCTCACTCACTGCTGTTCATAGTGTTCTAATTTGGATTAGAAACAAGACAAAGCAAAGTAAGACAAGCATTATTTTGCATTATGATTATTCAATTTCTGTACCTGAATACTGTTAGACTCCCCAGAAAACGTTAAATAGTGCTATTCAAACCATCTTGTTTGTATTCATATCGTAATATTTAATCGCAGACAAATAAAATATTGCATAAAATATCAAATTTTTCCAATCGTGCAGTTCTAATTATGAGTATTATTAGTGTGTCTTGGTTCTGAGATTGGTAGTAATGAATGGCGTGTGTTTCAGTGTGGAGGATGAGAACACTCAGTACCGTCTGCATGTGTCAGGCTTCAGCGGGACAGTGGAGGACTCCTTTAGCTGGTATCATGACAAACAGGGCTTCAGCACACCCGACACGGGCAACATCTGTGCTGAGATCTCCCATGCCGGCTGGTGGTACAACCAGTGCTTCTACACCAACCTCAACGGCATCTACTACAAGGTGTGATCAGACCTGCTGGCTCTTACTGTACACACACGATAGCTTATGCACCCTACTGTGATGATCTATATCAAGGTTTTTGACCACAAGTTTCTCTTTAACCCTTGTGTGCTGTTGTTTTCATTGCTGTCGTTTAACCCTTGTTTTCATCCACTCTGAGGGGATTTTATGATGTCTTAATTTGGCCTCAACTTTTTCTGTTTCAGCAAATGGAATGATTTTTGGTGACAAATCTTATTTTGACACATATTTTGAGAAAATGCTTAGAAAAAACTCAACAATACACCCTGGGCAAGTTTACTACCCTCTTGTTATGTTCAGGATGAAAACCCGTAAATTAAACACTGAATTAAACTGCTGTAAAAATGCATATACATTTTTTTTTGCGTAAATCTGTTAATCAACCTCAGTCCTGATCAAAACTACTAAACTGCTTAGAAAATGACAGGATTTTAACTCTTTAATTGCCAAATTCATAAATGATGTCACTGATTTGGTGAAAAAAAACGAACAAAAGGACGTATTTTCAATATAAAAAGTAATTGTGGACTGCATTTTTTTTATCACAGTCTTGGACATGTGAAACAACATTGTCTTTGATGCATTGTTTTTAATTAATTTTCATTTTTTTCTCTCTAATTTACTGTTGCTGGCTGTTTTTGCCCCTTTGACTTCCATTATAACCACATTTTTTTGATTACAAAACCATGACACCATATAATCATGCATTTTTGATTGTTGGTGGTTTTCCCTGTTGGGAAGAGGTCAAATTTGTAATTTTTACTGTTGATCATCACTTGGCACCATTAACCCTTTAGAAAAAAAAGCTTAGTTTCTAGATTTTATATGGAGTATAACAGCAAATTAAAGTGTGTGTCTGAGTGTGTGAGAGTGACTTTTACGTACTTATCTTGATGTGTCTGAGAAAATCAAAATATGCATCTCAGCTCTCAGAACTATAAGGAGTAAATAAAAACAAAGACACTGTGTCTTTATGCACAATCAAATTTGGTTATAATGGAAGTCAATGGGGTTAAAAACAGCCACCAAACAGTAAATTAGGGAGAAAAAATTTAAAACTAACAATGCATCAAAGCCAATGTTGTTACTAATCGTTCACATGTTCAAGACTGTGATAAAAGGTACAAAAAATCCAGTCCACAATTACTTTTATATTGAAAATACATCATTTTGTGTGTCATAATTTGTGAACTTGGCAATTAAAGTTAAAATCCTGTAATTTTCTAAGCAATTTAGTAGTTTAGATCAGGACTGAGGTTGATTAACAGATTTATGCAAAAAATATTTAATAAAAATATTTATCTGATGCATTTTTACAGCAGTTTAATTTAGTGGATGTTTTCATCCTGAACATAACAAAAGGGTAGTAAATTTGAACAGTGCACAAGGGTTAATTTGGCCACAACTTTCTCCGCGTTTCAGCAAATGGAATGATTTTTTGGTGACAAATCTTATTTTGACACATATCTTAAAATATATATATATAAGTAAAAGTAAATTAGTGCAATTTGTCTTTTTCCCCACAAATTGTTTTAAAGTGTCATGTGGAAAAACTACAAAAACAATATATCATACATTATTTGCCAAAAAAAAAGAGTGTTTGCTTGGGGTTTTGTTTGTATAAAAAGTAATGATTTTTTCCTACTTACAAATGTCTTGTTACATGAAGAAACATTTTTTCTTTGATACAATCTCTGGACATCAGCTGGCTCTTTTTCATCTCACAATAAAATGTGCATTTAAGTTATTATCAAAACATTATCAATTCTGAGTGTGCCTCTCACAGGTGAGTGGGCTGGACAAACCACCTGTAGAAAACACACTGTTTCATCTCTCTGACACTTTAACTGGCACTTGCACCAGTTTTGCGCCAGACACTTTCTTACAATCACTCCATATCTCTTAAAAAAACAAAAACATTGTGTATTTATGAAATGTGCTTCACACAGGTGAGTGGGTTTGACAAACCACCTGTAGAAAACACACTTTCATCTTTCTGACACTTTAACCAACACTTGCACCAGTTTTGCACCAGACATTTTCTTATAATCACTCCAAATCTCTTTAAAAAACACTGTGCATTGATGAAGTGTGCTTCATACAGGTGAGTGGGCTTGACACACCACCTGTAAAAACACTCTTTTCTCAAAATATAAATAAATAAAAACACTTCCCCCTCCTAACTCTAGCGCTTAATTCTCCGAGCACAAACAGTTGCTTTGTATAACTAGCCCTTCTTGTGTGTATTGCCTCTTCTTGTTGAATCGCTGAATGCCTCCTCAATTGTATGACGATTTGGACAAATGCATCTGCTAAATCACTAAATGTAAGTCATTATCTGTGTGTAATGTAAAAAGTGTAGAGTGTGCTGTCTCAGTGATGTTCTGTTCTATCACGTTGTTCAGGGCGGCCGCTACTCTCTGAAGGAGAAGAACTCTCTGGGGCCAGACGGGGTCGTGTGGTTCACCTGGAAGGACTCTGATTATTACTCTCTGAGGAGAGTCAGCATGATGATCCGACCCAAAAGCTTCCGCCAGCATCTGTCACCCTGAATCAGCCAATGAGGAACACCAGCAAGCCGTCCAATCGCAGTTCACTTCCACAAGGAGGACGGAGATTGTGCTGGATTGACTTTTTTTCAGAAGGAAGTTTTCCTTGTAAGGTTTGAATGAATTCAAGCAGGTCTTTTGAAAGGTTTTTAACCAAATATGCTGCTGAGAAGGTTAAAAAAAATCATGTTTGCCATTCATTACATGCCTATATTTTCTTTACCCATGGCTTTGGTTTTATAAAAGTATATTTGAAGTAGGTTTAGTTTCTGTAGGGTAAAAGGCTTCCAAAAAAACTCATTAGCAACAGCACATTTTCCTTAATATGGGATTATTGCACTGATTGCATTATTAATATTAAATGCATGTATGCATTTAATCAAGTATACACTAGAGTTCCAAAATGTGGAAATATATTTTTTAATAGGTCTCATATGCTTACCATGGGTCAGTGTTTAGCACTGTTGCCTCACAGCAAGAAGGTCGCTGGTTCGAGTCCTGGCTAGGCCAGTTGGCTTTTCTGTGTGGAGTTTGCATGTTCTCCCCGTGTTGGCGTGGGTTTCCTCCGGGTGCTCCAGTTTCCCCCACAGTCCAAAGACATGCGCTATAGGTAAATTGGATGAACTAAATTGGCCGTAGTGTATGAGTGTGTGAATAAGTGTGTATGGGTGTTTCCCAGTACTGGGTTGCAGCTGAAAGCGCATCCGCTGTGAAAAACATATGCCGGAATAGTTGGCGGTTCATTCTGCTGTGGCGACCTCTGATAAATCAGAGACTAAGCCGAAGGAAAATGAATGAATGGCTTACCATGGCTGCATTCACTGTGAATGTGAAATATTACCGTTTAATATATTTGGTGCTCGTTATCAATTTTGAAAAATGGACATTATGATGTGTAATATATATATTTTTTCAGGATTTTATTGAATAGAAAGTTCATAAGAACAGCGTTTATTTGAAACTAAAATGTTTTGTTACATGTTTCTAGGGTTCGTTTTGATTTTACTTAGCACTCTTGCTAAATAAATACAAAAAAATATAATACAATCTTAATATTTATTTTTGAACTATTACATGATCGTGTAGAATCCCCAAAATGATCATCTATACTTTAAAGGGGTGTAAAAAAAAAAAGCACAGTATTTAGGGTAAATAAAAAAAAAAAAGAGGCATAGTATTTGGGGTCAAAAGGACCACAAAAAGCCAAAGACCAAAGCCAAAACACTGTAGCGGCACACAGTTTTTCATGTTAAATATGCCTGTACGTTCAAGATGTTCACTACAATATATGAAAAGGAAAAATAATAGTTGTTATAAAAATACTTGTTTGTAAAATGCCAAAATTGACTGAAATAAACAGGAAACAACCTTTGTTGGTGGATTTTTTTTTTAATACAAATCTAATTTTTCTACTAAATACTACAATGCAAACAAACGTAACAAATCACTTGCGTACAACACAAAAGATACTGATACGTAAAGCACATTCTGACATGAAACCACAGCTCTTGAGAATTCTCAATTTTGAGACAAATAGTGTCTTCAAAAGTCTTTGTTCAGCCTTACATGATTTAAGACGGTCTTAAAGGGATAGTTCACCCAAATCTGAAAATTCTGTCATCGTTTACTCACCCTTAATCAGTTCCAAACCTGAGTTTCTTCTGTTGAACACAAACGAAAATATTTAGAAAAATGTTGGAAACCTGTAACCATTGACTTCCGTGGTATTTGTTTTTCCTACTATGAAAGAGTACGGTTTTTAAGCATTCGTCATAATATCTTCTTTTGTGTTGGAAAAAAAATAAATGAAATGTGAACCCAGTACAGGGGACTCAAGCAAGCAGAAGAATTTCTTTATTGAGACGTGTTGGTTAATCTGCAGTCATACAGCGTCTTCAAGAATCCATGAGTCTACAAGAGCCTACAGTAGTGTCTTACAGGTCTGCAGTCTGCAAGTTTTCACAAGTCTGAAATCAAGTCTATAATGCATTTTAGGAGGAGGGGAGTGGCTAGGTGGAGATGGCTTAACAAAGCATGTAAATGAAGTAGGTAGGTGAAAAAACTTGTCAAGCCACTGACCCCACAAGTTTATCAACACTAATACAGACATATTTACCCTCCAGACCACTGCGCTCTGCTAACGAGCGTCGTCTCATGGTGCCGTCCCTAAAAGGTAAGAAATCACTCTCTCGCACTTTCTCTGAATCGGTCCCACGATGGTGGAACGATCTGCCTCTTACAACACGTTTGGCAGACTCTATGTCCATCTTTAAAAATCGCCTTAAAACTCATCTCTTTCGTCTACACCTGACCCACTAATAAAAAAAAAAACCCCTTGACTGCACTTAGCTCGTATATTGTGTTTTACCTACTCAAGACTAGTCCGATTTCACTTATGTATGCTTTGTTTCCTCTTGTACTGATTGCTTCTTTTGTGAACCTCAATTGTAAGTCGCTTTGGATAAAAGCGTCAGCTAAATGTAAATGTAAAAGGGTTTCTTTGGCCTGAAAGTATCACCCAAAGACAAAGGAAGAGTCATTGAGATCATGCCTTTAGCATTTGCATCACTTTGGCACAGCCAGTGTTCAGGAACCAAGAGGTTTTTAATGTTTGTCACACCCTAGCTAGAGTTTTGAATTAAATGAGCTAATTAAAAACTAGATTATATAAATTTATATTCCCACGTTCAACAGAAGAAACATAAATGGAGAAAAACAAAAATTAACATTTACTCACACTCGAGTCCAAAACTTTTAAGTCAGTGTAGGGAGTCAGGTCACAACACACTGGTTTACTTCAGATGGAAATTTTACCCTCATGCATTCAAATGTTACCCTCATGCAATAATTACAGGTCCATAGAGTACAAAAATGTCCTTTTAAAAAAAAAAAAGAAAGGTTTAATTTATTAGTTTTCTTACACTTTCACACTGACTGATGTCTTCACTAGCAGTAGTCCTGATGATGACTGCCAAAAATGCATTTATTTGAAAGAGTTTATGCCTAAAGCATTACAGTTTGTCTACATACTGTAATGTTGCTGTTATTTTTTCAGTACAAACAAAAGGCATTTTCCTTAAATTAAAGTATATATATATTTTTTAAAGATTAGATTTAGGTCTTTGCAGTCTCGGCTAAATTTATTTCATTTAACACTGAATTTAACGACAACACTGATTTTGAACATGAATTAAATTTAAGTAACAATGCATTAACTAATACAACCTTATTGTTACCTGTATTTACTAACAATGAACAATACATTTATTACAGTATTATTTGTATTGTATTACAGTATTTGTTCAATATTAGTTAACTCACGGTGCATTCATTAATGTTAACAAGCATGAATTTGGATTTTAATAATGCATTAGTAAATGTTGAACTATGATTAATCAATGCTGTACAAGTTTGTTCATAGTTCGTGTTAGTAAATACATTAACCCAGTTTACATCACTTTTTTTGCATTTAAATCCTAATCTAATAATGACAAACTATATATCGTTGGAAAGGTCTAAGACTTCTGAATACATATTGCACTACTGTTTATTTGTTTGTTTTTATTATGTAGGAGTAGTAATAGATTAAAAAACATTGTCACCCTACAACCTGTGGGACCATTTACGATTACATATTTAAACCATAATATTAGAGTCTAAACATAAAGCAATCATGACAAATTCTGTCATCTGAAAGTGTACATTTTCTACTTTTCATATCTGGGGACTGAATTCTGATAGATATTAATGGGAAACAGTTATTTATTAATTTGCAACAAGGATACTCAGAGTCGTAAAGCATTACTTTGCTACAGCAATCAACATGTAAACAATTTTTAGATGTTTTTGAAGGCTACATTCAAATCAAATACCAGCAAACGTCCTATACTACTTTATAATTGTATGTCTACTTCATAAATATAATAATAATAATAATAAAAAATACGATTCATATTCCTTAAAATATAGAAGGAGCCCTTGTGTGGTCACCAATGGAAACTCTATGTGGTTATGTTTGGTACTGCAGCCAAACAAAATCTTACTGAAAGCTCATTTTATGAGATATCAACTTCAAATTTGGATTATAATTTAAAAAACAAACAAAACGTGCTCTGGGGTAGCTCAAATAACGTGTCAGTGCTCTTTGGGCAAGGGATTCATTGGAACGAGCAACAAAAATCAGTCCAAGGCACTCGAAAGATGTGGAAAAAATATTAAAAAGCCTTTATTCACATGGCTAATCTTTAAAAAAAACCTACGTGTTTCAGCAGAGAGCTGCCTTCATCAGGGTAACAGTGATCAGGTGCATCTGGAGTTTCTTTTAAATGCCACAGTCTCATGACTCAAGATTAGCCATGTGAATAAAGGCTTTTAATATATTTTTCCACATCTTTCGAGTGCCTTGGACTGATTTTTGTTGAATTATAATTTGTTCAGATATTTAGCTTTGATTTACTGTCAATTTTAAACCAGTTTTGTAAAATACATATTTTATGTATTATAATAAAAATATATACATTTATTGTTTTATTTTCATAAACATAAAGGCGCATAACTTTTGTTTTATTCTACTTTTTGAACTGTTTTCAGCTACAATCTGAAACCTGTCTTCTTTAAAACGAGACCAAGCTTAAATCCATGCACCAAAGCGTTGAAGATTGGGAATCATTTAAGTTGAACGTCATTTTAATGTCTATGTTTAAACGTGGGGGTGACAGTTATTAACTAACATTGACTAATGAAACCTTATTGTAAAGTGTGACCTACATTTACATTTACATCTTAGATTAACAAAAAGCATAAAAATTGAAAGCCTTGCTAATTTTATATTTACTTTAATGGCAAAATATTTAGAATGGTCTTTAATGCATAACAATTGTAAAATATTATATAATTTAGCATTAAACTTTCTCATATGTACTGTAGACAGTTATAACTAGGGCCAGACTGTTATTTCTGTGCAGAATTTTGTAAAAAAATCTGCGGATTTATGTGCAATGATTTTGGGGGTATCATAACTAAAAAAACAATATATGAAATTAAAAATAATACCTTTTTAACTTTTATGTAATGTTGTAGTATTAGATTAATGTAATCCAATTAGATTCACTTATTTGGTAAACAAAGCAAGTCTCATATATCTACTAAAAGTTTACTTTACAAATTGTATTGTAAATGAATCATATGAACATTTGGTAACTATTTTAAGTCACAATTCACATTATTAACAAATCATTAACTACCACTACTAGCTTAATAAACTAATAATTAGCTGCTTATTAATAGTTAGTAAGGTAGAAGTTGGGTTTAGGTTTTGGGTAGGATTAGGTATGTAGATTAATATCATACTTTATAACTACTAATGAACAGTTAATAACTTAATAATAGGCAGGTAATAAGCCAGCAGTTAATAGCGACTAAAATGTTACCGAACATTTTCATATTTGTCAATAACATTACTGAAATTAATACCAAAAAAAAACAATAAATATACATTTACACAAGTAAATAAACAGACTCGATGGACTAAAAAATCTGTGTATTCTAATCTTTTAAAACAAACTAATTCTTCAAATATAAGTCATGTTTCTAGAAAAACATGCTTCAATTAATGTTTTGCTCATTTCCTAAAATCCCATCGACAAATTGTACATTTAAACTATAAAAAGCATGCAATTATTTTCAAACAAACATTCACTCATTCAGAGAACAACAACAACAAAAAAAGAAGCATTGCATGGTATACAAATCAGTATTTATTAAATCAATCTCAATTGTATTTTTCATTCTGTGTGCAAAAGACTTGCAAACACTGCTTTACATAAAAAATATATATACGAACAACTGGAAAACATGCATCTATAATGTATAATTCACTTTTACAGGATAAGAAATTGGTGATAATTGCACTGAGGTGGAAGCATGTCTGTAATCTGGCTTTGGGGCGCGAGAAAAATAACATCTGAATGTCTCTTCTGGGGGTAAAAAGGACCAGCCCTCCTGTTTCATCCGCAAAACCCTCCGATGAAGGACACTGCGGTTACCAAATACAAACAGAATGATGCATCTGAAAGGCCACAGTAAAGTGCACGGGATTAAAAAAAAAAAAAAAAAAAAAAAAAGCATGCTGTTGTTGTTTTGCAGACTCTATACAAAAGAAGGCACAATGAAACTCGGTTGGCCAATGAGTTCAAACAATCCACTATATGTTTAGATCATTATATAAAAGAAATACATAAGTGAGAGGGTCTTAATAACAGATGCGGACCATCTAAATCAACACCTTGATGATTATAATAATTATAGCCCTCTTATAATCAGATTTATATATATATATATATATATTTTTTTTAGACAATCTGTAGCTGCTTTTTTTTTTTTTTTTTTTTTTTTTAAACACCGGAGCTGGGCCAGTCTTCACACAGGACACTGGTTAATCTTTGGCCTGGTATTTGTATGGCACTGACATCATGACACAGATAACAGGAATAGAAAGAGGGTGAATAATCATGTAAGAGGAAGAGAGAAATGAGGCAGCTTCTGGACGGACGCTTCAGCATTACATAGTAGTGAACTGACTGTGAGCTTGCCGCAGCTTCTCTGCAATCTGCCAAAACAATTAAGTCAATAAGTTAACATTTGTGAATATGGGTTTCAATTATGAATGCACAAATTGAATTTTGAATTGAAAACTCCTTTTGGCCAACAACCAATATTGTTTTGTTTTGTGATGCACCAAATTACATTTTCAGTTTTTATTCAAAAGAGAAAAACAGCCGAAAATATGAGCTGATAAAAAGACTATGAAGCAGCTTTCAAACCGGACGCGGAAAGTGCTGTGCTATGAAACCCATTAATTTCAATGGCTTGCATCGTAGAACAGCCATAGCTTATCTAATGCTGGGTTCACATCAAACGCTGAATTACTCTTGCGAATAGGCTACATAAAATACATACAAAGTCAATGCAAATGCGAATAGAGGCAAATTATTGGCACGCATTGCAAACGATGTGGAATGTGTGTGAGTGAAAAACAATGAGCTGTGTAGGTTTATACAGACACTTGAGACCATTGAGAAATGTAATGATGCTCTTATGGTGGTTTTTCCCCTCACACACATTATCATTACTTTTATCTCTTTATTTTTTTTTGTGATGCACCAAAGTTTTGGCTGCCGAAAATGACAATTTCAGTTTTCGTCTGAAAGAGAAAAACAGCTGAAAAAAAGACTTTGAAGCAGCTTTCAAAGCGGTCGCAGAAAATGCTGTACTATGAAACCCATTCATTTTAATGGCTTGCGTCACAGAACAGCATGGCATCACTAAACTAAAATACTAAAAGGCAAACAGAGGGGAAAAACCACCATAAGAGAATCGTTACGTTTCTGAATGGTCTCACCAGCAAAACATAATCTCTAATTATCTGCATAAACCTACACAGCTCATAGTTTGTTTTTTTTCACACACTCATTATCATTATTTATCTCATTATTATTATTATTTATTTTTTTATGACCAAATTTTTGGGCAACGAAAATGACAATTTCAGTGTTCGTCTGAAAGAGAAAAACTGCCGAAAATATGAGCTGAAATAAAAAGACTACGAAGCAGCTTTCAAACCGGTGGCATGGCATCACTAAACGCTCATAGCACATCTAATGCTGTACTCACATCAAACACTAAATTATGTAGCCTATTCGCAAGAGTGAGTTACATACAAAGTCAATGCAAATGTGAATAGAGACAAATTATTGGCACGCAATGCAAACAATGTGGAATATGTGTGATGGGAAAAACCACCATAAGAGCATCATTACGTTTCTGAATGGTCTCAACAGCAAAACATAAGCTTTCAAAGCGGACGCAGAAAGCGCTGTGCTATGAAACCCATTAATTTCAATGGCTTGCGTCATAGTATGGCATGGCATCACTAAACTGTCATAGCACTTCTAATGCTGGTTTCACATCAAACGCTGAATTATGTAGCCTAATCTCACAAGAGTTCGCAAGTTACATACAAAGTCAATGCAAACGCGAATAGAGGCAAATTATTGGCACACATTGCAAACGATGGGGAATGTGTGTGAGGGGAAAAAAACACCACAAGAGAATCATTACATTTCTGGATGCTCTCAACAACAAAACATAACCTCTAAATGTCTGCATAAACCTACAGAGCTCATTGTTTTCCCACTCACACTCATTATTTATCTATCATCATTATTTGTTTTTGTGATGCACCAAATTTTTGGCCGCCGAAAGAGAAAAACATCTGAAAATATGAGCCAAAAAAAAAAAAAGACTATGAAGCAGCTTTCCAACCGGACGCAGAAAATGCTGTACTATGAAACCCATTCAATTCAATGGTGTGCGGTGCAGAACGGCATGGCATCACTAAACGCTCATAGCACATCTAATACTGGGTTCATATCAAACGCTGAATTATGTAGCCTATTCGCAAGAGTAAGTTACATACAAAGTCATCTATTCTTTCATTCGAAAGAGAAGGAAAATATAAGCTGAAAAAAGACTATGAAGCAGCTTTCAAAGCGGACGCTGAAAGTGCTGTGCTATGAAACCCATTCATTTCAATGGCTTGCGTCACAAAACGGCATGGCATCACTAAACGGTCAAAGCACATCTAATGCTGGATTCACATCAAACGCTGAATATGTAGCCTATTCGCAAGAGTAAGTTACATTCAAAGTCAACGCAAATGCGAATAGAGGCAAATACTAGAGGCAAATAGAGGGGAAAAACCACCATAAGAGAATCGTTACGCTTCTGAACGGTCTTAACAGCAAAACACAACCTCTAAATGTATGCATAAACCTACACAGCTCATTGTTTTTCACTCACACTCATTATCATTATTTATCCAATTATTTTTTTTGTTTTTTAAGTGATGCACCAAATTTTTGGTCACCGAAAACTACATTTAAAATTTTCATTCGAAAGAGAATAAAAATATGAGCTGAAAGAAGACTATGAAGCGCTTTCAAAGCGGACGTGGAAAGTGCTGTGCTATGAAACCCATTCATTTCAATGGCTTGCATCGCAGAACGGCATGACATCAATAAACCCTCATAGCACATCTAACGCTGGGTTCACATCAAACACTGAATTATGTAGCCTATTCGCAAGAGTAAGTTACATACAATGTCAATGCAAATGCGAATAGCGGCAAATTATTGGCACGCAATGCGATCAGTTTTGGCCAGGAATTTTCATTTTTTGAGTGTTTTGTTGAGCCTTCCGATAATATGATGCATCCTTATTTTCAACGTGTGTTTTTTTTACATATAGTTGAGAAACATTACCATCTCGTAGAATTTGACTTGCTGCTCCAGATACTGCTGCATCACTCTGTTGTAGTCATAGATGCGATTGTTGTGGAAGTGGTTCATTTCGGCTGCAGAGACGACAGATTGATCAGATTCAGGGTGTTTTTAGTCAGTTTGAAGGCACTACAGATGCTAAAAACATGTTGTGCTGAAATCTCACAATGCTGTGCTACTGCATTTTCACACCAAGAAATTAAATTATAGACATTTCTTGGTTTTGAAAAACGATAGTTCCCTTAAAAAAAAAGATTGTTTCTACTACGGATATCAATGGCTGCTTTTTCCAACATTCTTCAGAATATCTTGTTTCGTGTTCAACAGAAGAAAGAAATTAGGTAAAGTTTAGAACCACTTGAGTGTGAGTAACTGTATTTTTTGGGGTGAACTAACCCTTTAATTCCACCATTATAGAAAGAAAAATAGATTTAGACAAAATACTTTTTATACAACAGAAAGAAAAATAAAACTACCGTTCAAAAGTTTGGCGTCGGTGTGATTTTTAAAACAGAAATGAATGCTTTGTTCTACACAGATTTATTCGATTGTAATAACACAAATATCTTTTTCACTTTTTAACCAAAGGATGCCACTACCAATTTTTAGCAGCAAATAATCATATAACTATAATTCTTGAAGGATCAAGATGATGGTGAAAATTCAGGTTCAATTTGAAATGTATTAAATAGTAAAGTTACATTAAAATATTTAACTGTGTGTGTGTTTGTGTGTATAATAAGTATAAGAAATTATAATTAAACAGAACAATGTCTACTGATTAATTTCTATGGCTTTTCCTGCACTGGAAATCCCACATGAGAAACTTCCTGATATTTCTGTGTTTTCCAGGCCATGGGAACACTGTATTTAACTCTGTTTGTGTCTATTGAGCCTGTTGATAATTACAGTTATGGTTTCAGCATTCTACTGTTGTGGTAACAGCTCAGAATTAGTGTAATTATAATTGTCAAAATTGTATAAAAGCACAAAAAAAAAAAAACCTGACTTGTTTTACAGTGAAAATTATTTTAAAATGAAGTTAGGATTTATTTGAGAAGCAAAATAACTTATTTAATTAAGACTGTTTTGAAGAATATATATATATATATATATATATATATATATATATATATATATATATATATATATATCTAAAGTTCAAATTTTTCCCTTTACCCCATTGGCAGATATAAGCCAAAAATGTTGATACGTTTTCAAGATTCCAAGACAAAGCTTGTGGCATTTGTCCTTTCTATTTTATATTTTACTTATTAGTTTTAATTGACTGAAAACAAAACAAAGTAGCAGTGAATCATTCGCATAAAAACTTTATAAACTCTAAAAGCTATCCTAAATGCTTTTTGGGGTGAGAGTAAGTCATTTTACGATACCTTGTAGAGCGTATGACATGGTGCTGGCACGTTTGCCCATGGTGGTCTTGTCTGAGGAGGTGATTTTACCAGCGGTCACCAGTTTATCTGCTTCCTTTACCTTCTCTATAGCAGCCTGTGCAAGAGAAAGAGGACATGAGTGAATTTACAGTTTTCTGATCAGTTCTACATCATATGAGTTTTATACAGTGAGTGAGAGTTCAAAATGACCACTACTGCCGCGTGTGATGCTGCTGCGAGACAAAGGGATTACGAAAATGTGTTTAGGTGTGACAGCAGTTTGCGACAATGCCGCCAGGGGGCACAAAGGGACGGGATGTGAAAGGACAGAAATATACAGCAGCTGTTAATACCCTGCTACTTGTAAATGAAGATGAAATAACGAAACACTCAGGTTTCACTCACTCATTTCACTAGGTTTAAAACAGTGTTTGCATGTAAAACTGATTTTCTGTAAATGTGACGTTTATAGATCATTATAGCACTAAACGAGGAGAAGAACAGCAAAGAGGAACTATATATAAAATTATAGTCAAATTATCTGGTCCACAAAGTTATTTAAAGTGCTTAATTATATATATATATATATATAGAAAATAAATGATACTGCTTTCAGGATTTGACATGGAAGAGATGCATTCACATATCAAAAACATACATGAGGAAATAAAGCTTTGTAACAGTTGTAAAGACAGTTGTGCTTTTCGGAAATATTTTATATATATATATATATATATATGTGTGTGTGTGTGTGTGTGTGTGTGTGTGTGTGTGTGTGTTAGTTTTATTTGGTGATTTTTTTTAATGCTGATCAGACACAGTATGTTTTCTAGTTCAGAACTATTAAGTCATGACTGTTTCAAAAAATATATACAGTATATATTTGTGGTGTCCAAACATACAACAGATGTTTCCATGCACATTTTGAAGTAATGCATCAGAAACTAGTGATGAAAATGCCTAATTTTGTGAAAGAAAAAACCCCACTTATATTTCCAAAATGTTCCTATGTTTGCTTGTTAAAATAAATAAGGGTAGATGGAAAAACATTTGCGGAACACATTTTGACATAATACATTACCAATACAACCATCAGCTGCTCAAACAACCTGATCGAAAAACCACCTACATTTGGGCCTTTTGCTTTCTTTTATTTTTCACGAACGTTTGCGAAAGATTTTCTTCATGTTAAGATGGAAACCACAGATTTGCATTATGCAAAATTAAAATTAAAACAAATGCCAGTTTGCAACATACTGCAGCAGAACTGACTGTTTTTGCAGAGCTAAATTAACAGGTGAATGACAACAAGTGAATGACAACAGAAGACTCACACATTCAAATGAAAAAAGGCCCACGTTTGCTCTTACATGATCAATAAAATGGAAAATAACTGCTCAAGTGAAAGGTGATGGCGAGCAGCGGTTTTACCTTGTGAACTCCAATAGTGTCAGGAAAGCATCCCAGCAGACCTTTGTACTCATTGTTAGTTTCCATCAGGAAATGAAGGTCTTTCTTTGG
Organism: Danio jaintianensis; assembly: GCA_903798115.1. NCBI lineage: Eukaryota > Metazoa > Chordata > Actinopteri > Cypriniformes > Danionidae > Danio > Danio jaintianensis. The sequence continues at coordinate 5,622,351 of CAIGQV010019088.1, forward strand.
CTAGAGAGAGAGAAAGACACACAAAACAGTGATTGAAGCAGAATCAGACAAACACAGCCACTCAAGGTCACTTCATTCAGGCACGTTTACGTCACTCACACAAACACATATGCATAAATACGCTCTTTAAATCACAGATAAAAATAACCCTGAACTGTGGAGGAACTTAAACAATTCTTTCTCTACATTCAGCTTCATCATTACACAACTAAGACAACCTGATTGGTCGTTTTATAATTAGAATATTCCATCTTAACTTTCTTTTAAAAGAAATATAAAGAAAATAAAGAAGAGTGTACTATTTTGTGGAGTAGGGTCACAATTTGCTTTTCTCTGAAATTTGGAGATAAATTGCAGGAAGGGACAAATGACTTCAGAAGAAGGCGGCATCATTATGTTATTTTTTTCACAGAAATTGGTGGACCTATTAGTAAAATTAGCTGACTTTTTGTATTATAAGCTAATGGGGAAAGTTCAAAATGGGACTGAGCGAGTGGAAAAATAATATCTGGGGACTTTCTAAAATTATCAGTAAAGCTAAATTTGTGTAAAAAAAACAACAAAAAACAATCCAACTAAAAGATAATATTTGTTGGAAAGTTTTGTTATATCATTTATGAGTTATATAGTTAATTTATATACATAAAATATTCTTAAATATATATACACATTCATATATATATATATATATATATATATATATATATATATATATATATATATATAAATATGAATATTACAGAGAGAATTTATTGCCATATCAGCTTCTCTGGCTATTTCATGGCAAAACCAGATCAAATTTACAACATTTTTTAAAAACACTTTTCTATAATAATAAAAAAATAACAATAAAAAAGACATCAACTGCAAAGAATAATACATAAGATAAAAATCTAAAACAGTTTTTTAAGCTTTATTTTTGATTAAAATTGTACCATTTTTGAAGGATCCTCAATTTCTTTTAAAGTCTCTCCAGATAAAAATCGTTGCCTGATAACATTAAAGATAGGGCATTCCACAAGTATATGTTTAACAGATTGGTTTCTGTTGCAATATTGACATTTTGGGGATTCTTCTCCTTTTAGTAAATTTTCATGAGTAAGTCTCGTGTGTCCGATACGACATCTTGTGTAAACAATCTCACCATGTCTTGAGTAAAAAATAAAAATAAAATACTGGCTGGATTTCATTCATTTTCTTTCACTTTTCCGTGGCCGGGTCGTGGGGGCAGCAGTCTCAGGACAGAACCCCAGACCTCCCTGTCCCCAGACACTTCCTCCAGCTCCTCTGGGGGGATCCCGAGGCGTTCCCAGGCCAGCCGAGAGACATAGTCCCTCCAGCGTGTCCTGGGTCTTCCCTGAGGCCTCCTCCCAGTGGGACATTCCTGGAACACCTCCCTAAGTAGGCGTCCAGGAGGCATCCGAAACAGATGGCTGAGTCACCTCAGCTGACTTCTCTTGATGTGGAGGAGCAACAGCTCTACTCCGAGGTCCTCCCGGGTGAAAGAGCTCCTCACCCTATTTATAAGGGTGCGCACTGCCACCCTGCGAAGGAAACTCATTTCGGCCGCTTGTATCAGAGATCTTGTCCTTTCAGTCATGACCCAAAGCTCATGACCATAGGTGAGAGTAGGAACGTAGATTGACTGGTAAATCAAGAGCTTTGCCTTTAGGCTCAGCTCCTTCTTTACCACAATGGACCGGTACATCGACTGCATTACTGTTGCTGCTGCACCGATCCGCCTGTCAATCTTACGTTCCATCCTTCCCTCACTCGTGTATAAAACCCCTAGATACTTGAACTCCTCCACCTGGGGTAAGGACTTCCCTCCAACCTGGAAATGGCAAGCCACCTTTTTCCGGTGGAGCACCATGGCCTCGCACTTGGAGGTGTTGATTCTCATGCCAGCCGTGTCACACTCGGCAGCAAACCACCCCAGTGCATGCTGAAGGTCCATGTCCGATGAAGCCAACAGAACAACATCATCTGCGAAATAACAGAAATGAAATCCTGTAGTCCCCGAACCGGACCCCCTCTGCGCCAAGGCTGCGCATAGAAATTCTGTCCATAAAAATTATGAACAGAATGGGCTGAATTTTAAAAAGTTTAAAAGAATACTACATAATAATATGATATACTTTATATTCTTGAATGTAATGTGAAAAAAAGTGTTTTTCCTCCCTTTCTGAATCATCACCATTGCCATACAATGCAAAAAGATCTTCTAAAGTCAACAGATTTTACTAATAGACCTGTAAAAATGACATAATTATGCTGCCATCTCTCTGAAGTCATTTCCCCCCTCCTATAATTTGCCAAATCTCAGGTGAAAATAGTCATTTTGACCCTCTTCTGCAAAAGAGTGGATTACACATTAAATATAATGACACTTGATATTTTGGCTTTTTTAAAAACAGCACAAAAAAAACAAAAAAACTCTGAAACTGGATGAATTTCCATGGAATGATCCATCCTATAATTATTTGTGATAAAGTACCCTTAAAATCTTAGATGTTATTATCAGCATGTTAGTTTTAAGGATATCTATAGTGTAATCTAGCGTGTTCCAAATCAGTGACTGTTTATCACTTACGCCTAAAAGGATTAACAATTTTTTTGACGTCACCTCATACTACAGTTTCTCATCAAATCTTCTGACCAATCAGATGCTACCTACTATCGGACATCTACAACCCCTTCAAAACACTACTGCTATGCGCTTGAGCTCAACCACTCTCACTGGCAGAGCTGTTATAAAAACTAAACTGCTGGCTGCTTTTAAAACAAGGGGAGGGGCTACTCTATTTCCCACCCTGTCTTCATGTTGCAGTTCAAATTTCATCACACACACCGGACAAAAATGCATATTTCAAAGCACCTTTAAAGGTCCCGTGAAGTGCTTTGAAATATGCATTTTTTATTCGATGTTTGACGTAATCTCAACTGAAAAATGAAGTGAGGGCAGTGCATGGAGTAGCTCTTAAAAAAGTACCCAATAGCGTTTTTCTTTTATCACAGCTCTGCCAGTGAGAGTGTTTGAGCTCAAATGAAAAGCAAATGAGAAGGGGGCAGGGCATATCAGATACTAGAAAGCGTTTGATTGGTCAAGACTTGATGAGAAACTGAAGTATGAGGTGACGTGAAAAAAAAAAAACGTTGATCCATTTAGGCGGAAGTGACAAACTACAAGCTTTACATGTTTATATCAGTTTTATATCTTCTAAACGTGAATTTTGTCACTGTTTTGTAGCACACTAGCTTATAGATATCCTTGAAGACTAACATACTGATACTAACTTCTAAAAAACATTATTTTAAGAACCTTTAAGAAACCAAAACATTAGTTTTACCCGCAATTTGATCTCATCTTAATGTTAATCTAATCCCAAGCAATCAGATGATGTAAAACTGTTTTGTGAGCCAGTGGTGGCATTTCAGCTTGTGTATACACTAATAATACACTCATTTTAAGCACAATATTTCTCAAGATACATTCCGTTTTACTGTTAATCTCTTAAAGGGTTAAGAGTGCTCTAAAAATATTCAAGGCAACCAGACAAGTGCCTTCAGCCATGGCAGCTTGGAGGCAAAACATCAAGCAGGTTTTTGTTGAATGCATGTTTGACTGATAAGAATGAAGAAGAATAACACAAGGCTACATGATTGAGACTCAACAGCCACTTACAGCTCTGGCTTCCTCTCATCACATATACAGCACAGCCACTCTAAGGGTCCTTATCACTGCCTGTGTTTATTCATCTACAATGACCTTTTAGTTTTTTAAAGAAACTAATGTTTGTTTAAAACGAATGCTTCATGATCGTAAGTGACAGTGAAGATATGTTTAGTGTTGTCAGTGTTACAAAATGTTAAGTTTCAAAGAATTGCTGAGATTCTTTATTTTATTTTTATTTTTTGAGATTTTGACTCATTAAGGATTATCTTTGATAATTGTCAAGTTTCCACAAAAAAAACAAAAAACAAACAAACTTATGAACTGCTTATTGGCTTGATTTCTTGTATTGTTTTCTGAGATCTACTTACAGATGAAGACAAAATCATCAATCGGAATTAGCCTTCATGTGAAATTTTCATACTGTGATGTTTAAAAGAGCAAGTTTTTTTCATCTGGAGAAAGTCTTACTTCTTTTAACGTGGCTGGAATAAGAAAATATATACTTTTTTTTTTTTAAACTGGTCAATATTGTTAGCCCCTTAATTTGTTTCTCGATTGGCTACAGAACAAACCACTGTTGTCCAACAACTTGCCTAGATAATCTAACTTGCCTATAAGCTAATTAACCAAGTTAAACCTTTAAATTGAACTTTAAGCTGAAAAAAGCAGTACATTTGTATGTATTTTAATGTTAAAGACCAAATAATTTAGTTATTAAAATGATTATATTTAAAAATATCTTCTCTCCGTTAAATATCATTTGGGAAATATCTGAAAAATAATCAAAATTTCACAGGGCTATGAATTTTGTCCTTAACTGTATATTGTTAATCAAGGTTTTTACATCAAAAACATCATAATTTAAAAGTATTACGCTATTCCTTCATGTTTTTTTTTTTTTGCTCTTCAGAATATCTTTTAAAAAACAACAACATGGAACTGTGGCCTGTTTGTAGACCAGTCTGTGTTCAAATGAAGTGAAAAAAAAAAAAAAGCCAAGATTTCACTGACGTGTCTGGAACTTCCTTAAAAAATTAAAAGTTCATCCACTCTTAACTATACATAATAAAGTCCTCAACTTTATATTGTTATCAAGGTTTTTACACCAAAGCCTTTAAATTACACTTTAAACTCAATACTAGTATCATGCAAAATAACTAGTAAAATATTATGTACGGTAACCATGGCAAAAACAAAAGAAATACGTTCATTTAAGCCTGTTATATAGCAAAGAAAACAAAATGAAGGGGCATGAATAGAAGCATGACACTGACGTTTCATGAAACTTCCTGAAACAAGAGAGAACTGAAAAGTTCTAACCCAAGCGTTTAATCTAAGGTTTTCAGTACCTGCTCTGCAACCATCTGAGCGATCTCTTCATAGGTCTTTCCTGCTGCAGTCAGTGCATCGGTGAGTGTTACTTCTCCTGCAGATCAAACAAAACCACACATTCAGAATTATACAAACAAAGTCATAGTTGAACATCTAATACAAATCCTCTTGGTTCAGTCTTAAGCAAGGTACAGTAGTGAAGAAGGTCACAATCTTACAGTGCCCAAGAAAGCTCAATGCACTGCAACACACATGCAAACTAGGGCTGCACGATATTGGAAAATTATTATTGTGATATTTTACTTTTCTGCGATTAAATATTGTGATATGAATACAGTTTTACAAGATTGAAGTATGAATAGCACTATTTGATGCTTTTCTGGGAAGTCTAACAGCCTTCGCATACAGAAATTGAATAATCACAATGCTTTTCTTACTTTGCTTTGCCTCGTTTCTAATCCAAATATCAAAAAATTCTTAGACCAAGTCAAAAATATTGTTTTGTTTTCTTCAGAAAAAATAAGGCAAAAATTTGGATTTTAGTGAGGCAAGTAAAATATTCTTGTTTTTGCTTTGAAATGTAGATATTTGGACTAGAAATAAGACAGATTGTATATATATATATATATATATATATATATATATGTATACATAGTATAAATACAGTAATTAAATACAATTCTGTAGCTTCTGGTTAATGATAATCCAGACTCAACATAGCATATCTTGAGATGTGACTATTGCTGATGCGCACACTGCAAATAGAAAAAACACCAGCAAATTAAGAAAACATCTTCATCGGTTTGTCAGCAGCACAATTGCAAATTCTCACAACACAAACAGACAACACAATGCAAATCCTCACACATGCACATTTTGATCTAAAAAAAAAAACACAAAACAAAAACACAACGTGCTAACTTAGGTCAACTTGTTTAGTTGCATGTATGTATTTGCAAATGTTTCAATCAATTAGCCTACGAAAAGGGCCTGAATATATATTTTTAACATCATTCTTATCTGCAATTTATTTTGACCTTGTTTTAACAATTTATTTTTATTAACCTTTAAATTATATTTAGTTGAGGATATTACGTTAATTTAGCTATTTAGCTAAATAATAACACTTCACAGTTAATTGTCAGTTTATTTAGGCTAATAATATGCAAAAGACAAAGGAATCATGTAATCAGGGTGTAAACATTAAAACTCTCTTGAGCACTGTACAATCCTGCTTTATCACTATTATTACACGGCTGTCTGGAATACTCAATTCTGATTGGTCAGTCGCAACCTTCCAAGGTATGTTTTTCCAAGATAACAACCGCTAAATAACACAGGCTCACAACTTCGAATCATCTTGATCATCTGTTTACAACTATATACTAACATCCACATTCATATGTATCTGCCGAGGTTTTTGGCTGTTTGGTGCCGTCATGTGAATGGATAATAATGAAGAATAATATGTAGGTTAATGTATGCTCCATTCAAATGGTTTTGTTTCTGTCAGCTTTGCGTTATTGTCTGTTTGGGGCCATCATGTGACTGAATAATGCACAGGTTATTGTATTCTCCATCAGCTCCACTCAGCCGGTTTCATTTCAGTCAAATTTGCATTTAATTAAAGAATTAATAAACTATTATGGCTCAGAACAATGTGTTGTGTCCAATTTTTATGTTTTGTGGCAAGTAGCCATGTAATAAGCAGGATAAAGTACATCCAGGTCAGTTGTTTTCACAGATTAAAGCCCTTCAGTCTTATACAGCAGTATGTGTAGTGCCTTCGTCTAATCTAATAGACCACAGCTGGCTTGTACAGACAACTATGCAAAATGACATTAACATGAAACAAGGAGCTTTTCAATAAAGTTTCTGAGTACTCAACCAGATGGTGAAAAGGGAACAAAACCTTTTTAGCTCATTGATGTAGTAAGAGGAACCAAATAGTTTATGATACCTTCATATCCACTTGTGGTGAACACTGAGGACAAGTTTTGGAAAGCTTTGCCAATCCGCTGATATTCCTTTGGAAGTGCTGAAAAAACAAAGATAACAGGAAATGAGACTAATCAGCCTGAGACTCTTCAGACGTGAAGCACGATATGTCAATATTTCAACTAATATATTTTATGGGGATTCTTTGATGAATAAAAAGTTCAAAAGGACAGCATTTATCGGCCTCATTCAGGACGGTGACGAGTCTGCTTACAGACAGGAGGTTAAGGAGCTGGCTGTCTGGTGCAGTCACAACAACCTGGAGCTGAACACGCTCAAAACAGTGGAGATGATAGTGGACTTCAGGAGAAACCCCCCTGCTCTCCCCCCACTGAGCATCATGGACAGCATTGTGGCAGCAGTGGAGTCATTCAGGTTCCTGGGCACCACCATCTCTCAGGATCTGAAGTGGGACACTCACATTGACTCCATTGTCAAAAAAGCTCAACAGAGGTTGTACTTCCTTCGTCAGCTGAGGAAGTTCAACCTTCCAAAGGAGCTGCTGAAACAGTTCTACACTTCCATCATTGAATCAGTCCTCTGCACTTCAATAACTGTCTGGTTTAGCTCAGCTACCAAATCCGACCTCCGAAGACTACGTCGAATAGTTCGGACTGCTGAGCGAATCACTGGTACAATCCTCCCTACTCTCCAAGAACTGTACTTATCCAGAGCAAGCAGAAGGGCTGCCAAAATCACTCTGGACCCCTCACACCCAGCACACTGCCTCTTTGAACTTTTACCTTCTGGTCGACGCTACAGAGCACTGTGCACCAGAACAGCCCGACACAGAAACAGTTTCTTCCCTCAGGCAATCCATCTCATGAACACTTGAATGATAGTAATTATGAAACAAACATCACTACTTGCTATACACTTTTTATACACATAAACACTTATTTAACAACATATTTTACATGCTAATTTGCACATAACAGCTGCCATATACACGTTGTATATAGTAATATTCCTGTACATACACTTGTCAATTTGTTTATTTGCATTCACTACAACTTTTATTTTATATCTGTTTTCTGTCCTGTCTCTGTAATTTTGTTGCACTGTAGAAGCTCTGTCACGAAAACAAATTCCTCGTATGTGTGAACATACCTGGCAATAAAGCTCTTTCTGATTTATTTCCATTTTCAAATAACAAGGATGCATCAATCAGGTATTTTTTTAAATCAGTACAAGTCATTTTTATAGTTTGATTATTATTATTAGTAAGTTTTTGCATTATTTTTCAAGTCTTCCGAAGCCATTTTATATCTTTAAAAAAGTGGTCAATCAGTTATTTTCAAAGGCTTTGTTGTTTTTATAGGGTACACATTGAAAAAAACATCACACCCAAGTGTGGGTTTTTTGTAAATACTAATATTGGTGATGTCACAAACCCAAGAAGAAGCTCGTTGTAGTCCCTACCAGCCATTCAGTTCTCTTTACTGGACTTGAATAGTCAGATGTGCACAGAACTATTTCAAGACACCTTTACGTATGTAAACATAATCAGTTACGTGTCTTAAAACAATATAAGCAGTTGGAGGAAAACAGAAGTGTAAAATTGCATTAGAACAGTGAATTAGGTCTTAATATAAGCCTGTTGTCTTCCGTATGTTAATTAACGTTAGTCAAACAACAAGAGAACAGAGGGAATCATTTACTTCTTATAATTTTTTTTTTAAAATACAAATTTATCAAAAACAGAAGTAAATACATTTAATTTATAGGTATATATTACAGTATATAATGTATATGTACAGCTGAAGGCATGCTTGAAGTGATGTTTCACAAAGCAAAGACATTACTTTTGTCTTTTTGTCTTAATTCTTCTTGTTTGGCTGGAATAAAAGCAATTTTTTTTTAAAAGAGTAATTTTTAAGCTCAATATTAATAGCCCAGAACAAACCACTGTTGTTTAATAACTTTCCTAATTTCCTAACTTGCCGAGTTAACCTAATTAACAGAGTTAAGTCTAAATTGCACTTTAAGCTGAATACTACTATCCTGCATAATGACTAGTAAAATATTATGTACTGTCATCATGGCAAAGACAATGCCATGTAAGGTTAACCTTTAGTGCACCTAAGCCATTAACGCTGTAACCTTTAGTGCCTCAAATAATACTCACGGCCTGTGCAGCGCTTCCAATGTTCGTTTCCTACAGTCAGCAAGTCTTTCACACCGTCGTCCATTGCCTTGGTGAAGCGGCTGAACTGCTCACATTTCTGCTCTCTGCAGGCAACAAGACAACACAGAAGATGAAGAGGTAGCTCATTATTAGCTGGCAGACCATCCAGAACCAGCAATAAACCAGCATCTGCTTGACTATACCAGCATGAGCTACATTAGTTCTAGCTAATAACATAGACACATTAAAGGCAGTGATTCTGAAGGACTTACACTTCAGTCAGGTCCATGTCTGGCAGTCCTTCAGGCTCTATTGTTGAGAAAATCATGACTCCGCCGGTCTCGTCTTTTTCTGCTTTTCTCTTTCCAGTTTTCCAGTCCTGTAATGATGAGTATACAACAACATATCTCAAAATAGATGGTCCCAGTTCAATGTGTTCCTACCGTCGCCGTAAATACCAACGCACTTTATCTGCAAAATGCGCCTGCAGTTTTTGACTGCTGGGTGGCGCTTTATAATGGCGCTTTTGTAATTTTAGTGATGTGCTTGAGGTAAGCCAATTTATTTTTATGCTTTTGATAAAGTAGCATTCAACTTTAGAGCCCTTTACCATGCGCTGGACTGTTTCTCCATGTTTCGCTGGCATTGCCTTTAAATAAATAATTATTTAGGCCTATTTAATTATTCATTTATTATTTATGTACAATAATTAAGACATAAAATTAAAAAGTAAAATATAATCAACAAAGAAAATGTAAATGAAAAGGCTTGTTTATTGGCTGACTTAGTCCTATCACTTTAAAATAAACACTGTACTCTATATGTAGGCTAAAACACTGCTTTATTTATTTATTTATTTATTTATTTATGTTTGATTGTACTTTTATTTCAGTTGTCTTTTATTTCTTTAGTTTTGATTCCCAAAATGAATCCTCATTGTATTTAACAGGTTTGCAATGATAATAAAGCTTGTTAACAAGTTTTTTATAAATTAATGAAAGAATTATAATGCTTTGTTTCGTCGTTTCATTTCATTTACAAGTAGCAAGGCATTTACAGCTGTATATTTCTGTCTGTTTGCATCCTGCCCCTTTGTGCCCCCTGGCGGCATTGTCGCAAACTGCTGTTACACCTAAACACATTTTCGTAATGCCTTTGTCCCACGGCAGCATCACACGCAGCGGTAGTGGTCATTTTGAACTCGCTCACTGCAAGTAGCCTATTTAAACAGAAAATGAACCAATCAGTTTATATTAGGGCTGCACAATATATCGTTTCAGCATCAATATTGCAATGTAATCATTCGCAAGAGTCACATCGCAGCATATGCAATGTTTAAATTTTACCACTTGTAACTTTAATAACGATACATCTTATTGAATTATTTATAACGAAGACTATGCAGTAATATTTTGCATTTGATCATTCAATTACTATTTACCTGAATACTGTTAAACTCCTCGGAAAACAATAAAACATTGTGTATTTAATTTGTATCTTTTTATTTATTGTATTTATCTAAGCTTGTAGATTGTTTGTTATCATTTCTGCAATCTAAAATGATAAATTATTTCCAAATAGAGATATTCAAGTCATCAATTGTATTCATATCACAATATACAGTAATGGCAGAATAACAAAATATCGCAATGTTAGATTTTTTTCTGATATTGTGCAGCCCTAGTTTATATGTAGTACTGGAATACTCTTTACCTTCTCATCTTTATAGGACAGAAACAACTGGAAGACTTCACTGCTGGAAATCACCGGATGTCGGCACATTCGAGACATCCAACCCTGAAGCCTCTCCATTCGCATTTTAATGAACTCCTCCTCAAATCGACCTAAAAAGGGAGAAACAACAGACAGTTTAAGACTAAATTATTAGCCCCCTTGTGAAATTTAAATTCTTAAAGTTTACATGATAACAGATATTTTTCGAAGTATTTCTTATGTTTTTAATCTAGAGGAAGTCTTATTTCTTTTAGTTTGGCTGGAATATATATATAT
>CAIGQV010019088.1:5638494-5692421 GCA_903798115.1 Danio jaintianensis
TAATGTTAAGATTTACAAATATTTGTAAATATCAAAATATGCATTGAGCAGAGTCTTCTATAATAAAAGAGCTTACCTGTCACCTGTTTATCAGGCAGGCAGGGGATTGGAATCGCTGACCCAAATTTATCCAAAAGTCTTTCATATAACCAATCGAAGTGCTTGTATCTGTGATTGACAGGCTTGTTTGTGGTCTGCAAAAACATTAAACATTAAACATTGTCATTAAAAAAAAAGCATGAGCTGGAATGAGCTTGAGTCAAACAGGTTTGTTTCTGTACTTACAGTGGGCATGACTTGGTACTCAATGTAACTCTTGAGGCCATACATTTTGGAGCCCTTTTTAGGGTCAGCAACAACACAGTCTAGCTGATAGTCTGGATAAGCCCAAACTGGCCCGACTTCCCCACTCTGAAATACAAAAATTCATATCATATACAAAACTACACAGTACTTACAATTATTCATGAAGCATTTCATTACTGCTAATACTTCATGAAGCCATTTTAGCACCTAATGTTAGGATTTACAATTTTAGAGAGAAAAAAAAAAGCTAATATGATATAATAAATTGATGTTTTGAGCTAAAACTTCAAGACACGTTATGGGAAAACCTGAAAATTATATTAGATCTAAAATATTTGTAATAATATATTTAAATATTAGTAAAATATATATTCTTGAATTTTTTATTAATCAAGGTTACTTGAAAAATTATTAGTAAAATACATAAACTTGAAAATTATATTAGATCTAAAATATTTGTAATAAATATTTAAATATTAGTAAAAGTATGTATTTTTGAATTTCTAAAAAAAACACCAAAATGATTATAGTATATTTACCATAAAATACCACTTTTTTTCATGTTTAATAACAATGAGCTATTTCCAGTTTGAGTGTATTTAATTGTTAAATTTACTATCAATTTATAAAAATATTTTTAGTACAGAGCAGACACCAGAAGAGAAAAATCAGAATTCTGCTAGATCTTCATATATTATAGATAATAAATATTTATTGTTAACTCTCAATCTCAGACTTTACAGTAAATGGTGTATTAAATTAGTGGCTTACATAAACAGACAACTTGTTTCCTTTGGTTTGCTGTTTGGACAGCAGGTACAATTCAGGGCCGGATTTGGAGAAACCTGGAAACCTGCAAAAAGTGAAGACAAGAGTCATAAAAAAATAAAGCTGTATGTTTTACGTATTAGTATATCGTTATTCATTCATTCATTTTCCTTCGGCTTAGTCCCTTATTTATCAGGGGTCACCACAGCAGAATGAACTGCCAACTATTCCTGCATATGTTTCATGCAGCGGATGTCCTTCCAGCCGCAACCCAGTATTGGGAAACACCCATACACTCTCACGTTTACACACACACTTATACACTACGGTCAATTTAGATCATACAATTCATTTTTATCGCATGTCTTTGGACTGTGGGGGAAACCGGAGCACCTGGAGGAAACCCACGCCAACACGGGGAGAACATGCAAACTCCACACAGAAATGCCAACTGGCCCAGCCGGGACTCGAACCAGCGACCTTCTTGCTGTGAGGCGACAGTGCTAACCACTGAGCCACCGTGCCGAATAGTATGTCGTTATATTTTGAATCAATGTTAATTGTGTTGCAAGAAAAAAACTTAAATAAAAAGCCACCTGTTATTAAAGACCAAGAAGGCAAATAAAAAAAATAAATCATGAAATTATTCACATCAACTGGAAATCATCTTATTTCATTTTTTAGTGTTAGTTGTTCATCAGTAGAAAAATGAAATGTGTCTTCTCTATATAAATATCTTAATTGCCTGATAAATATAAAGGCTAACAAAAGTGTTAGTTCCTCTTTGTGGCAGTTCTGAATAACTTTTAGACAAATGGAAATTTTCAGTTCTCGAATATGTAGTAAGCTTTAAATAAAGATGGTATTTACATTTATGCATTTAGCAGGCAATTTTGTCCAAAGAGTACCAAAAGCCAATTGTCAAGGAGCCAAGAAAACTCATAATATGCAAGATAAAGAAGGAAGAAAGAAATGCATAAGACGAAAAAATTTAAAATCTCATGGATCCTTTTCACATTTCTGGGTTTTTCAGTAGCAGAAGTCATCATAGTTTGGTAAACTTAGAGTGCAATGAATGAGAGAGTACAACAAATATATTCTTTACAATCTTATTTGCTGAAATAATAAAAACTCAACGATGGTGTTATCAAGACTTTTAGAAAAAGTAAAAAATAGTGTGAGACTGATAACGGCAACCAGAAAAGAGAATAATGTCAAATTTACTGTCCTGTCCATAGACGCTGCATTAGAAAGCCTTGCATAAGTGGTAATTTGTTTTTTGTAAATTGATGCAAAGATGATATAACACATACATAAATACACATAAATATATAGGTTTTTAAAAAAAATCTAGATATTAAAAACTTTCAAGGATTCAAGATGCTGATGACCATTAAACGCACAAGTCTTGAGAAAAGGGTCCATTTATTTTAAGCAGCTTTGTGTGCATATTGTTTGCTTTATTATGTGACACCGACTTTTAATCCGACTTACTTGTTGAGGGCGATTTTCATAGATGAACCGTGAGCTCCGCCTCTATTCATAGCTCCGCCCTCTCCAGCCTCAGACTCAGCATAGCCGCCCGATGACTTCATGTCATCCCACTCCTCATCCCACTCATCATCTTCTGCACCTACAAACACACATTCATTCATTCATTCTCCTTCAGCTTAGTCTTTGATTTATCAGAGGTCGCAACAGCAGAATGAACCGCCAACTATTCCACCATATGTTTTACACAGCGGATGCCCTTCCGGCCGCAACCCAGTACTCTCACATTCACACACACACGCATACACTACCAAACACACATTATACACACATTTTAAACAAAGCTCAAACTGACAAAACAAAAAGCACTGAATCAGGTGTTAGTCAGCTAAACACACTCATGCTAATTTAATTAACATCTAACACAGCTTTATAAGGGTAGGATTGTTGGTTGTAGTGTAACTTATGCCAGTTTGTGTAAAACTAAATCCCTCCCCAGAAAAATGTAATCTGAGAAAATAGAATTTTTTGGATTTAATATTTTTAGTCATGGTAGTTTGAGTAAAATGCAGTTTTGGTATTTATTCTGTAAACCACTGGTGATGTTTATTCAAAATTTTAGATAAAAATGTGTCAAAAAAATAACAAAATAATGCCAACTTGGCAGAAATGTTTAGAGTTTTAGCTTCAGACGACACATTACATTACATTTCAATCAAAACAAAAGAAAGATTCTGCATTGTCAAGTTGGGATTATAATTAACCAGGAACCACAGAACACATGATTTTATGGAGTCATTGCACACTTTAACCCTAATCTAATAGAGTAAAAGATTGAAATTTGGGGGCACAAGAAATGATAAAGTTTGCCGCTTTAGCAAAGATGAATTGTATTTCATTATTTATACAAAAGACTATACAGTGACATTTTACAATTGATAATTTCTGTTGTTCAATACTCTTAGACTCCAGCAAAAATTGTTTATTAAAAAATTAATTATTTAAAAAAAAATTTTTTTGGAATAATCTTTGGATAGTTTTATGCAGATGTACAACCCAACAAAATCATCCCAAAAATCTATGTAAAATTATGAACTTTTCCAAAGTCATCTTGTGAAATTAAATTATTATCGCAATATACATCACAGAACAACAACATGTATATATACACTGATGATATTTATTACAAATTTAAGATAAAAATGTTTCAAAAAATAACAAAATTATGTCAACTTGGCAGAAATGTTTAGAGTTTTAGCTTTACAAAACAAAAGAAAGCATTTGTTATTCTGACCAATTGTCATTTTCTAAAAAAAAAAGAAAATAATTTAAAGTTCTATTCAGTAATACGAGAAATATTATTAGACAATTATATAATAAAATAAAGAAATCTTAACATTTTACTTAAATCAATACCTAAAAAAACAAAGAAATTTTCATGCTGTCTTTTAATTTTTTTTTCCATAGCAGTGTATGTAGACAAAGTAAGTCTATGATATTAGATATTTCAAGATTATGACTGAAAGTCTTGGATTTTTACAATAGTAAAGCAAAAAAGGTAACACTTTATTTTAAGGTTTCCTTGTTACCTACATGTAACTAATTAATATCATTCTGTAGTTGAAGGAATAGCTACACTGTAACAAGGACACCTAAAATACAGCAAAAACAAAAACCCAACAAAAGCAATACAAAATAGTGATTTGAGCAGTAGGATCTTTAATGTGACTTTTTAACAGGGAAAACAAAGTTGAAATATGCTATTTTTAATAAACCCCCTGGGACATAAAAGTGCCCGTACTTGAGGAAACGCTCATAAATGCAAGCTGTGGAAAACAAACAACTAATTTCACAGCAAGAAAACACTCTCACACACACATTCTTGTGAGTTTCTGGCTCGTGCAACTTGCTATTAAAAACCACATCAAGCCCTCACATTAAAATCATGTTTACCTGAGAGATCAATAAGACATGGGTAGGGGTAAATGTCTTCAGGAAGAAAAGGAAAAAAATGATGAAATAAATATCTGAAGCTCATTTATGGTGACAAAATATCTCCTTTACACATACGCATTAAAGTGACAGTTCAACCCAAAATTTAAGTTCTGCCATCATTTACTCATCCGCCACTTGTACAAAACCTATTTGAGTTTCCTTTGAGCTTCCTCCAGTCAAACATAAAAAAGATACTTTGAAGAATGCTGGCTACTGAGACGCATTGACTTCTACCTACTATGGAAGTCACTGGGTGCAAGCAACCAGCATTCTTCAAATTATCTTCTTTTGTGTTTAACAGAAGAAATAAACTTAAAAAGGTTTAAAACCACATTAGGGAGAGTAAATGATGATCCCTTTAAGTCCTCCAGTTTCAGATTATTAAAATGAGAGTGAAAAAAAAAAAAACATATTTAATTCCTAGAATTTACTACTGAGTGGATGGGTAATTCAGTAAAAGTGTCATCTTGTCTGCTGGAATGATTCAATATTAATGGGAAAACATCTCTAGAACAAATCCACATGTTCTTCTTGTCTTTACAGGACACAAACTTGAATAAACCAGCATTTTTTACAGCACATGGAAAAGGTGAATTACAGCTACTCGTGACTCCGAAATAAGACCAAAACTGATGATCTTCCAGAAGTGACTTCACTGTTGGCGAACTTTAGCCTAAAACGCACATGACTCAAAGACACAGATGAGATCACCACACCCATAATTGCCACAGCTAGTCATAAGAGAAGTCACATATATTTTTTTCATACTTTCAAATACAACCTTGCATAATAATGAGTACTACACATTCCACAAAGCAACACAGTGAAAATGAAATCACTATTTACTCTCCCTGAAGTGGTTTCAATGAGTTTCTTTCTTCTGTTGAACACAAAACAAGATATTTGGAAGAAAGCTGAAAACCTGTAACCATTGACTTTTATAGTAGGAAATACAAATACTATGGAAGACAATGGTTTCTTGCTTTCTTCAAAATATCTTCATAAGTGTTCAGCAGAAGAAAGAAAGTAAATCACGTTTGGAATAAGTGGAGGATAAGTAATTGATTTTTAGTCTTGGGTGAACTATCCCTGAACGTGTCCAACAGATGAATAAACGTCACATTATTTCAAAAGAATCGTGCACTTATTGGCTAAATTCCCCATCAGTCAAACTAGAAACTAAATTACTGGCTAAAATTGGCTTTTAGATAGCATATGCATAGCGAAATGTCAGAACACTTGACTGCTTTTGGATTTTACTGACTATAACTGTCTCATTTTGTTTATAACACCGTAAGCTATAAAACCGTGTTGTTTTTTACTATGAAGATGCAGTTTTTGCACACAAGTAACATTGTAAAAAATGTAAACAATAGGTCTCTTGAAGAAACGGTGATGTAAACATATGAATAACCATCCATAATTCAACACTATTGTGTCGTTGGACTAAATGTGCTTTATGGGATGTTGTTCAATTCACCCTTACCTTTCAAAATAAACAGCGATGTACAGCAACGAATGCGTTTGTGTCTTGTTATTACGATGATAAATGTATGTACTATATACAAATTTAGCAAATACATTCTTTATAAGCTTTCCATTAAAAACAACTAGCTACAATCAGTGCTTGAGGGTTGTAGCTTTATGCTGATGTATAGCTTGTCAAGAATACTCATGTTCTTGTTGGTGTCATCTATTCGTAAACACTGACATGTTCAAAAACAGCGCCCCAGTGCCTCCACGTCCTGACACTTTCCAAATTTCTGTCTCAAAAAAATAAAGCTCCATTATTATCTGATCTGCCTGCAATAAATTATGAAGCATTTACATCATTTTTGTTCATTGGTGTATACTAATTCCTACCATACCTAGCTAGTTTAAAAAAAAAATACAATTCTTACTCTCTTTCAAGATGTTTAGGTAATAAAAAATCCTGCCAAGAACATCCATGAAACCGTACGCAGCACCATTTACAAACTCCAGAGAACTTCTTGTTTTCTGAACACAAAGGACTGAAACCCTTACAGAGGAATGCAACAGTTTTTTTTGAGGAAAAAACATTAGAAGTATGTGTGCCTTCTGGCTCTGCTGTTCAGTTTTCCATTTAGGACTGAATCAACAGGACAAGCTGCATTAAAAGACATTTAACAGACTGAAATCAGCGCAAATGCAAACTTGTTTCCACCAATGCAACGTTGAAGACAAAATTATTGATGTGGAAATATTGATATTTGTCATTCTTTTTCCAAATCGGTCCGAAGTGATTTTCAATTTTTTTTTGTTAAAGCCTCGTTTATTTTTCAATAATGTATAGGTTTTTTTTTATAAATAAAGAAACACAATTATTCAATTAATCTTTGCTAGAGAGACAAACTTTATAATTTTGTGCCCCAAAATTGTAATCTTTTACTCTATTAGATTAGGGTTAAACTTTGCAATGACTACACAAAATCACGTGTTCTGAACTGTGGTTCCTGGTTAATTATAATCCCAACTTGACAATGCAGAACCTGCGATGTGACTATTTCAGATTGCAATACCTAGGCTAAAACAACATATTGTGTAGACCTACTGTAAGCTTTAAAAAGGTAACTAATGTGAATACTGGGGGGGATTATGAAATTCTTTTTTATTATTTTTTTCTTAAGTTATCAAAATCACAGTTCAGAACACATGATTTTGTGGAGTCATTGCACACTTTAACCCTAATCTAATAGAGTAAAAAATTTGGGGGCACAAGAAATGATAAAGTTTGCCGCTTTAGCAAAGATGAATTGTGTTTCATTATTTATACAAAAGACTATACAGTGGCACTTTACACTTGATAATTAATTTCTGTTTTTCAATACTGTTATACCCCAGCAAAAATCATAAAGTGCTGTCTATGAATAGCTTTTTCTTTAATTAATTGGATAATCTTTGCATAATCTTATACACTCCCCAACAAAATCATTCCAAAAATCAATGTAAAATTATGAATTATTTCCAAAGTTGTCTCGTGAAATTATATTTTTATCGCAATAAACGTCACAGAAAAACTAAATATTGCAATGTATTTTTTACAATATCGTGTAGCCCTAGATCACAACCATAAATTAAAACTGATTAAAAACTAGGTCTGTGGGACCCAAAAATATCATTACAAAACATTTGGTTTAGAGGGAATTATCAAATATTTTGAGTTGTTACCTGGACCCTGGTAGGCCTGCGGATGCCCCTGTCCCCCAGATTGCCATGCATTGTTGTTGCTGGTTTTTCCTGTCTCTGTGCCCTCCGGCTGAGCTGCCCAGTTATTAGAAAACCCCCCAGAGGCATTATTGTCAAACACTGCCCACGGGTCATTACCATTACTCGTCTGAAAGAAGGAAAGACAACATTTTACAGTTCATTGTTTATTACAATTAGTAAGGAACAAAAAGCAAATGAGCATTTGCACTAGTCATAAACCGAAACAGCTAAATTCTTTTCCACAGCACACAGGATAACACTGGGTCCTAACAACACACAACGACACACAATCTTTTCCATGTTAAAAGAAGTTTTCATAACCATCCAAGTCTCTATTTTAGAAATGGTTACGATTTTTGTGAAATTGTGGCTGAAGAACAATATCCAATACTATGACAATGATCACCTCAGGTTCTGATTATGTGCTTTATTCAGTGTTAAATGTTACCAGTGTTAGTTTGAATACCATTGTACATAACATTTATTGCCATGCTGAAAGCGGCAGCTAATAGTTTACCTCAGATCTTGAAAATAAATTAAATAGCAAACATAGTTTGATCACGAAACTTAGAACTGTGAGGGTAAACCAACAACCTCATTCGCTCAGCATCTACTTTTAACCCATATGTGCTGTTTGGGATGTTTTCATCCACTCTGGGGTGATTTTGAGTCTTAATTTGGCCACAACTTTCTCTCTGTTTCAGCAAATGGAATGATTTTTGGTGACATATATTTTGACATATTTTGGGAAAATGCTATATTTTCATAAACTCAACAATATACTTTGAGCAAATTTACTACCCTTTCGTTATGTTTGTGGCTGTTTTTGCCCCATTGGCTTCCTTTATAAAGACATTTTTTGATTGCAAATCCATGACTGCATATAATCATGCATTCTTGATTGTTTCTGGTTTTCCCTGTTGGGAAAAGGTCAATTTACTCATTTTTACTGTTGATCACTTACCTTGATATGTTTGAGAAAATAAAAAATAAGTAGCTCAGCTTTCAGAACATAGTAAACATAGTAAACGTATTTATACACGCACACTATAATTTGCTGTTTTCCTACATAGAACTCCATATAAATGTCAGAAACTTCTAAAGGAAATCTAAAGGCTTAATGCTGCCAACTATAAACAGTAAAACAGTAAACAGCCAACAGTAAAAATTAAGTTTTACCTCTTCGAAACAGGTAAAAACCCCAACGATCAAGAATGCATAATTATTTGGTGTCATGGCTTTGCAATTAAAAAAAATCTTTATAATGGAAGTCAATGGGACAAAAACAGCCACCATTATAAGTCAATTTATTGACAACATAAGGTAGTCAATTTGAACAGTACACAAGGGTTAATGAGCCTTTAATATTTATTAATTAGATTATAAAACTGTCCATTTCTTTCTTTTGCTATTTTTGCTCTTAAAATGTCTGTAGTATTTTAATGTTTGTCGCATCTGGTGTAAAAACAAATCCGGACAAATTGGAATCTTCTTGTTGTGTTGAGTATTGTTAGGACACGGTCTGTCTTGAAACATAAAAAAAGCATAGTGATTCTGTTTAAAGAATTAATCAAGTGGTTGAGTTCATCACGCATTCAATTGTTCCTGTAGATTGCATGAGTTATAAATGAACATGCTCACTATCTCTCATATCACAAGCCACATATGTTGTTTGTCTTCATGCACATCTGACAGTTTCCTGCCCAGCAGCAAAAATATATTTTTATGAGTCAACCTTTAAAAAAAAAAAAGACACAAAAAAGACCACTTACATCCAAAGATAAGCACCTTTGGTTGTTGTTATTATTATATTAGTCTGAAAGACTCAATTTGAGCAGTGATTCTGGCCGATTCAAGGACATCTAAAGAAAACCCATTTAACCGGAATATACGCACACAGATGGACATGTTGAATGGAAAGAGATGTTTACCTTCCTGATGGATGCATCAGCTTGTCAACACTCAACAGCTGACTTTAAATGGACCTCTGGCCGGCCTTGATGACACAAAAGCCCAGACCCAAAGAGGCAAAAGTCATAAGCTCTGTATTTCCGAATCATCATCATGAACTGGCCACCCACACATTATCATCCAGGACTCATTCATGTTATCAACCCTTCATAATGACACATCTGAGGAACTCTGACCTTTTGTTTCGAGCACGGCAATGATTTCTGGCAAATGTGTGCCGAATAATTACTCCATATGTCATCCTGTTACATTTCCACAGTCGACGACAGACATGCATCGAACCAAGTCCAACACTTTTTTTTGGCTTCGACTTGTTTGCTTATGCAAATCATGCATTGAGAGCAGAGCACCATGCGGCGAAAGACTGTTTTAAAAAGCGTGTAGGTGTGTTGATGTGGATTCTGGAGTGTGGAAGGGAAATTTTGACCCATACCAATTGAAATGACACTTACTGTATTTGGGAGAAACTTAATTCAATAAAGGACTAGCTTGCTTTTTCACAGATCATAAATGCTGTTTGCAGGCTGTACACAGCAGGAGGCTAACAAAAACAGCCTGGATTACTTTAATTGTGATAAAAAAATATATTTTCTTCAGCTAAAACAAAGACATGAATATGGAACTGACAAACAAATAGAAAAGAACAACAAACATAAATCAGATGCAGCTATATTTAAAGGTGCTGTATGTAAGTTTTTGACTCTTCTAAAGCATAAAAATACAATGATATGTTTGCAGATGTTTAAGACACATGCTAAGAGAACACTTGTTTATCTGAAAAACAATGCTAAAGTCAGTTATTCTCCTTTGAAAACGTGCATCGCATGTCGAAATGTCTTTGTTTTGATCTCTACAACCCACTTACTGCCAGTTTAACCAAATATATTTCAGCACCCCTGGTTGCCCTGGCGGAAAACACAGCATATTTCACTTCAGTCTTGAAGGATGTCTTGATATATGCGAGCGAAGCCAAAAATACGACCTCTGGAGGTCAGTTGCAGATTCAGAGCAATAAAAATCCACAAGAGGTGTTTTTAAATTAGGTAATAATAAAAATACTACAAAAGTAAACATGAATGTTTTACAGTGTAAGGCTCGATTGTCAGGCACGCACACTCCTGTTGGTAATGCCAATCTGGTAACCTACACGTGCGTTGAGTGGTCGGAGGAAGCCAGGTCAAAAAAACCCTCTCCAATATTTTGAATTTGGACTGCAATACCTAGTTCTCAATTCTACATACTGCACCTTTAACTGGTAGCTAAATCATTGCGTTTATGCTTTCAAAGCTGACAGACGTACTGTACTGTGAATGTTTACTATAGCAGAAACGGTGCTGATCAGTTTGATCGATGTGTGACTGATTTGCAATGTAATCTGATTTAATCAGTCCCCAAGAATGGGGTGTTTAGGTCTTGTTAGTGAGGGCTCCAGGATTGAGCATGCGCGGCCCTGAGTCCATGCTAATGCATTTCGGGTACCTCATCAGGTGAGGTGGAGGTGAAGCCTGGGGTAACTGGGGTGACTGGGCTTTCCGGTTGAGCTACATCCACCTTAGGGGAAAGATGTGATATGGTCATAAAACAATGCTTTACAAATACAATGTTTAATCTAATATTTTTGTCAGTTTGAATGATGTAAGTTGAGTTGACTAGAAAAGTTAATTTGATTCAACTAAAAATGTAAGGTAGCAAGAATTTTTTACAGTGTATTAAGGGCTAATTATTTCCTTGTGGACACAATTGGGCAGAAAGGTCTCAAGTGTGACCCCAATATTTAAACAAATGTCATATCACTGTCTTTGATTTTCATTCATAGTGTAAATGTTTGCACCTTGAAAGTTTTTTACATCAGAAAAATATATATTATTACCTGTTTATTTTAGCATGATCGTTACATAAATAAATTATTTTTAATAAGGCTAATAAAAATATATTTTCTCTAGGCAAATGCTATATCGCAACAAATATTGATATTTCAATACTCAACAGTAATATTGCATATTTTGCCAGTATCATGTAGCCCTGCATGACCCTAAACACTTCATTATTAAAACACTGATCTCCTCCATAGCAGAGGCACCTGAGACCAGCAAGACTCCATTCATACACTGAAGGGTAACCAATATAAATTTTTTAAAGCACAAAAAAGACGCATCAAACATAAAACAAATAGTTCTGAAAGTCAAGTGCTGAGTTAATACACAATCATGCAACTTCACCATGTGTGTCCTGTATCATCAAAAGCAATTTTCTTTGTGGTCATGGCTTCAGATCACACGCCACAGCACTCAGAACACAACTGTTTTTTTGCCTACTGTACATTTATTCATAATGTACATGAATTACTGTAGTGTAATGTATTTAAGATTACCCTGCTGTCCAACAGCACACACCAACAAAAATAAATAAATTGAGGCCTAAATGTACACATTTAAATTCCATCTATTTTAGAATTAAAAAGACATATTTGCACTAGTAAACTGATCGTTGAAAAATATTACTAAATTCTATTTCATTTTTTTTGTCACACTTTATAAGTTTCCATCAGTTTATGTATTTATTAACATAATATGAACAATACATGTACAGCATTTATTAAGAATCATAATTCATCATTTACTAATGCCTTATTAAAACCCAAAGTTATTCTTGTTAACATTAGTTCATATGAACGAACAGTGAATGACTTTATTTTCAATACCTAAAGTAACAAAAATGAATAAATACTGTAGTAAATGTATAGTTAGTTGTTTTTCATGTTACCAAAATGCATTTACTAACATTAACTACTGGAGCCTTATTGTAAAGCATTACTTTAAAAAATATATATTGCTTGTTTTACAGCTATTCATATTTTATAATATGCATATAATTTTTTTTAAATGAGCAAACTTCTGTGATTTCACAATGAAGAGATTTACGGCGTTGTATGGATTTTGAATATGATATATGCAATGAATTCATTCATAAATTTTCCTTTGGCTTAGTCCCTTTATTCATCAGGGGTCGCCACAGCGGAATGAACCGCCAACTTATCCAGCATATGTTTTACGCAGCGGATGCCGTTCCAGCTGCAACCCAGAACTGGGAAACATCCATACACACTCATTCACACACATACACTACGGCCAATTTAGTTTATTCAATTCACCTATAGCGCATGTCTTTGGACTGTGGGGGAAACCAGCGCCAACACGGGAAAAACATGCAAATTCCACACAGAAATGCCACCTTACTGAGCTGAGACTCGAACTTGATTTTGTGTGGAAATCTTTAGTATATACATGAGTTTAATGTTAAATAGTGTAATGCAAACTTTATATGCAATAGACAACTACATTTTGCATGTTGACCATCTGGGCCAAAGCAAACTGCTGTTTTGTCTTGAAATACAGCCAGACGTACTGCATATGACAACTTGATGATCCACTGATTAGAGCTGACTAATATTTATGCCACAGGAACTGAGTGCCACACATTCTGCAGTGACTCATAAATATTTTGCATTTCTGCTGGCGTCACATCAGTTACCATCAATGATCCATTGAGCAGCTATTGGGTTAAAGTCTGTCCTGTAATAAGCCAATCAGCTTCAGGCTTTAAGATAAGCAACTGTTTGTCAACAGGGGGAGGTTTTGCATGATCAGTTCTGATGAATCATACAGTAACTAAAGATAATTACAAGCTTTTGAAACTGTTGTTTATATATAAATTTTTAAACATATTTTTATTAAACATGATCAATCATTAAAAAAAAAAAATAAATAAAAAGCATATATAAACTTTAACTCATATTTAATTACTTTCTATGCCTCTAAAGTTTGTGCTTAAAATATTAACAAACTAGATGAAATAGTGCAATTTAATTAATACAATATCATTAAGTTTATTGTTACTATTTATGATATTGTTAGTCACCGTTTTGTGACTAAACGTACTCTGCTCTCTTGATGGCCTAAAAACAAATTCTCCTTACGGAGACAAGTAAAGATAACGATTATAGACTGATGGAGAAATAAAATGCTATTTAAGTGAAAATAAAGAGAAAACACTTTCATAAATATATCTCCCACATTTAAATAGTGCCGTCATTTTAAATGACATTATAAATTATAACATTATTCTTTATAACGTCATTTAAAATTAGAATGATCATTTTATAATTATAATAACAATTATAATTTTAGCTGTAGTGTTGATTATTATATTTAAGTCAATTTCTTTCTAATATAATCTGCTACAGATGCGTAAATACCAATATATTAAAAAACTTTCAATAGAAATGACATTGAATTAAATTGTAGTTAACCATTAATGCTTTACATTCAACAGATTCAGTACATTCAACAGCACGCTTAATTCAAACACAATAAACACCTAATAATGAAATTACACATAGAATATACTCAAGGGGGTCAAAACACTAATAAACCACTAAATACATTTAAACTGAATTTTTATTTGTTTGTAAATAACATAAAAATTAAGCATCCAAAGACATTACGTTCAGCTATAATACAAAATATATGAAAGTACTTTAAGATTATGCTAAACTATACTTAGGCCTGTCACAATAATCAATAGATCGACTTATCGTACAACACATGAACATGACCTCAATCATTTTTGGTGATGCAATATATATCGTCCATACATAAAAACCAATTCTAGCTACATTTTAGCTGATTGTGCAACATTCCTATGTCTATTGGAGGTGTCAGTGTTAGTATGGTTATAAAAACACTATAGTATTTACTATAAATTACTTTAGTATATTTTCATGTGGGTGCCTGACAACTAAAAATAGATCTGGTAGCAGATGTCGCAGCCTTTTTTGTAAACATTTATTATTATTTATTTGTTTAGGAAACACGTTTTCACATTCTGATTCCAATGCCTAATTATTCAATTGTTAAAATGACTATAAATAATTGAAATTTTCTTAAGAATAAAATATTATGTGTACTTGGAAGAGTGTACTTGCATTATAATGATATTATATGGTCATTCTGGCATTATATAATAAGTGGCATAAAACGAGTGGTCATCAAAATGACAATAATATAATTTATCGCAATATATTTTGGTGCTATATGTCATACGACAAAAAATAGATATTGTGACAGGCCTAACTATACTTTCTTTTCAAAACTATTATTTTACTCTAATATAATATTACTATTTATATTATTTGTATGGTTGATATACAGATGTTACGTTTCACCCTGATATTATTTTCTAGATGGTCTAAAACGTGTCACTTAAATATTGCTGAAAACTAAAGCCAACAGCCAGGCCAATGGAAACAAATGCTGTCCAACTGAATAAGCGATAACAGTCAGACAGCCTCCTACTCTTCAAAATACTGCTGATCAGATCATGGTTCCACCAAAAAAAACAAAGCAGCATTATGAAAATACTTCAGCCCACTCAGTGAAAAGCTGTCTCAGCACTGAAGGCCAAACCCACAGTATCTCACTAACAAATGAGAGACTCCGAACACTTAATAAACAAAAAAAATTGCACAATTTGCTGTTCCTCTGAATAAATGGCACAGGATGTTTAATCCTCACTCGAAAAGTTTACATGCATGCACATTTTTATATTCTGAGTAAGACATGTTATTCTTCAGAACGGGAATCTCCCTTCCTGCTCACTTCCTCTCAGGAAGGAACAGCAGGAGAAATAGAGAATGAATAGAGCGGTGAGTTTTGGACATGATAAATACAACCCAATGAATGAGTGATCATTCACACTGGAAATTTGTCTATTATACTCAAAGTGGCTTACCTGTGCGGTGCTGGCCGGGGTCGGCACGTGACTGTCGAAAAATGAGAGATCGAGAGGGGCTGCATTTCCGCCAGAGGTTAAAGGTTGAGCCTGGTTAATCTAGAAGAAAATGAAGAGAAGAACTGAAGAGTCAAATCAGAGAGAAATAAAGAACAGGTCATATGGGTTTTCGAAAATTATATTATTTGCAGTTGTTAATCAAAAACATGCAGGATAAATGTGCATTATAAAAGATATTGCATCTCAAAAGAAAGAATCAGCTCTGAATCTCCTTAACTAGATGTTATATTTTGAACATCTTTTGCCTGCTACCAATCTACAACAACATGACCAAAGTAACATATTTGCATAATCCCCGCCTACAAGTGATATACAAACTACAGCTGTATAAGGGCACAATAATCTATTACTAATTGCTATATATATATATTTTTTTTCACATATAGTAATATTCTATAAGTAATATAGTAATAGTATAGCGATATAGTGAAGTATATATATTAGTCTCCTCAGAGAACAAATATTTGTATAAATGGCTGCTGAAGCTCAAACATTTAAAGACAAAGGACATTGGTTTAATCGGATCCATAAAAAGCCCATGAACAGTACTACATGTATTTGATCTTCAATAATATCTTGATCTTCCTTTATTAACTAAAAACTATTTACGTAAAAAAAATATGTGTGGGTACAATATTTCCCACATTTCATGCATTTTAACCATTTTTATGAAAATGTTAAAAAGTGGTATGTCTCCAGATGAATTTGTTTGATGGATTAGTATGATATTCTTCCTTTTATTTTTCCTACTTACATAAAAAAATAAAAATAAAAAAAAAGTACACAGATGGGATTTGCAACCCATTTTATTTCTGCTAATAAAACATCAGAATACGACATTGAAAACAACCCAAAGAATGTGAATTTGGAGAAGTGTGCACATGTGAATGAAGAAAGGAAGCATGTGTTTTTGTAGGACAGTGCAGCTACTAGCTTGGGTTAGCAGTTTTAACATGAACTACTATTAAATCCTATTGAATAGTTACTATTAAATATTTAAATATTCCAGCCAAACTAAAAGAAATAAGACGTTCTCCAGAAGGAAAATATAATAGGAAATACTATGAAACATCACAGAAACAAACAATTTACATACACATACATTTAGAATTTTGTCTTCACATCAGTATAAATATACATGTGTGAAAACAAAGCAAAGAATGTGAATTTGCAGAAGTGTGAACATGCTGTCATTTGTTTGTCTCAGAGAACAGAGAAATGAAGGAAGCACGTGTGTTTGCAGGACAGTGCAGCTGCGAGCTCAGGTCAGCAGGGAGATGAAATGTATGTCTGTGGCCAGCAGCAGGCGGAATCACTACACAGCCTATTTATACAGAGAGTAAACTGTTTACCAGGTCTCCATGTGCACTACTGCCTCGAGATGGCTTTATAATGTGATTACACTCAGCCTCACAGAACGATGCACTTTAAAACCAAGATACTTTCTGCACCTTTTTTTTTTTTAATGCTCAGGCCACAAAATGTTTTTGCAGTTCCATTAATTATCATTTCATTTCAAAACTAGAAAAAATGAACAACGAATCCAATTTGTACATACTATATTTGCATTAGAGAACAGTATATTTTGTAGTATAGCATGCTCATTTGTTCTCACATGCTCAACTGAACAGTACATAAACACACTTCTGCTCTGACTGGTCACAGGAAAACAAAACACTTCCTGTAAATCGAACAGGTCACAGTCCAGCAACCATAGTTTATCTGTCGTTTTGGCTTTTAAATATGGGCATGGGTGTATTAGTGCATGACAAAAAAAAAGACAACCATTAAAAAAAATATATTCAAAAATGATATGCTTAATCATACACAGTCAAAGACTAATATATTGTCCAGGCAATTATTAGGCAAATATTTCTGAATTACAACTACTATAATGCAGTGAACTTTTAGCTAGAGTCAATTTTTAATACATTTTCTCTAAAATAAATGTTCTCATGCATTTAAAAATGTTGTAAATATCCCTTTAGGCACTACTATTACTACTTTAAGAGGTTCAAACAAACAGTGATGAAACCATACTGTAATGTTTAGGATTTTTATTATTATTATTCCAACAATATGTAGGCCTGTCACAATAATAAATATATCAACTTGTCGCACAACACGTGAACATGTGCTCAATACTTTTTGGTGATGCAATATATCGCCCATACATTAAAAAAACACATTTTAACCACATTTTAGCTGATTGTGCAACCTCTCTATCTCTATTGGAGGTGTCAGTGTCAGTATGGTTAAAAAAAACACTATAGCATTTATTATAAATTACTATAGTATATTTAATGTGGGTGTCTGATGATTACTTTTTTCTAGTTTTTTTTTTTTACCTTGGACGTTTTTGTTAACATTTATTATTATTATTTATTTGATTAGGTTATCTGTTTTCACATTCTGATTCCAATGCCTGGTTACTAAATTGTTAAAATGACTAAAATTAAATGAAATATTCTTAAGAATTAAATATTATGTGTTCTTTGGAAGAGTGTACATGCATTATGATACTATTGTAGTGTCAAAATGGTCTTAAAATGACAATAATATCGTTTATCGCAATAAATTGTTGCTATATATTGTACCACAAAAAATAGATATCGTGACCGGCCTAACAATATGTCCTATTTTATTTTGCATATCCAATATTTTCCACCATTTTGAAATTTGTCTAAAACCTTCTTTTGCAACTTTTTCACAAGGTCTATGAAAAAAAAATGAGCATATTAATCAATAATATAATAATAAAAGGCTGAAATTTTAATTCACGATCACTAAGGTGCACCAAAATGTTAAAAGTGGGTTGAGCCACTTTCAATGAAATTACTATAATTAGTTAACGATTTGAGATATTTTCACCAAACTTGGAACAAATATATACAAACACAGTCTGAGAACGAAGTGAAAAAATCTGTGGTGACAGGCAACTGTGGTGCTATAAACTCAAGAAAAAAAAGACTCTAACTATTCAAAAATTTGTCTGATCTAACTACGCAACGATTAGAAAATTGCCATGAAATATCTTTATGCAATAAGGTCTATGAGGAAATTTGTAATATATAAAGTCAGAATTATTAGCCCTCCTGAATTATTAGCCCCCCTGTTTAATGGAATGTTTTCAACACATTTCTAAACATAATAGTTTTAATAACTCATTTCTAATAACTGGTTTCTTTTATCTACATAATATTTTACTAGATATTTTTCAAGATACTAGTATTCAGCTTAAAGTGCAACTTAAAGGTTTAACTAGGTTAATTAGGCAAGCCATTGTATAACTGGTTAGTTCTGTAGACAATTGATAAAAATTATTGCTTAAGAGGGCTAATAATATTACCCTTAAAATGTTTTTAAAAATTAAAAACTGATTTCATTGTAGCCAAAATAAAACAAGTAAGACTTTCTCCAGAAGGAAAAATATTATAGTAAATACTGAGAAGAATTCCTTGCTCTGTTAATCATCGTTTGGGAAATATAAAGAAAATAATAAATAAATAAATACACCACAGAAAGGCTAATAATTGTGACTTCAATTGTATATACACAATAAGGCCTATGAGGAAATTTGCAGTATATACAGTATATATACAAACTCGCATGAGAAAACCATTTAGGGTGACCACTGCTTACCTCTATATAGTCCTCTGGTACCAATCCGACTTCTCCTCTGGAGTTTCTTGCCTCAATCCATCCTCCACCAATGTTCTGGGAACACAAGAAAACAGATCACCTTCAAAGAAAAGGATCTGATCCATTCATAAACATGCATCATATTATTCTCAGTGCACACATTCTCAAAGTGAAAAAAAAAAACTCACCTGATTGGTTACTGTGACTGTCTCACCCTCTCGAACCGACAACTCATTATTTCCAGGCTCTGCCAAAAAATCATATAAAACCTGTGCCTGTGTAAAAATTAAACATGCATTGGTTAAACATGCATATAAAGACAACAAAGGGGTTGAGACATGTTAGGAATACATTATTAATAGAACAACCAGCTAGACTTGTTTAGTTGGAATTTACTTAGACAATTTGAATTTGAATTTAGACAATTGTGGCTCACACAATTGATGGGAATTTTAAAAATGTATAGAATTTAATCAATGAATTCAAGTCTTATCATAGGAACCACTGTAAATTATATAGAGCGGAAATGCCCAAACCATGTCTGTGAGTGAAAACTGACCTGAGATGACCTCTGGTTTTACCTACTATGGCATACTGCATTGCAATATGTTTTAATTTGAACCATTTGATGCATGATTTATTACAGCATTTTATGAAATACATTAATCATATGCAATGTTTGTAAAACAGTTAAAAATAATGTAATAAAATAATGTCTTTTAAATAATTATTTATAAGTTAATTTTTTTAAATACAAAATGTTTTCAAGACTCATAATTCTAGTTTATTTTATAGTTAACAAAATAAAATAAAAAAATGTAAATCTTTTTCTGTTAACCATTTATTTTACTGATTTTAAACATTCTTAATTATTTTTTAAGTATTTTTAATTGTAGCAAAATAAAATTATTTGATTAAAAAAATTTGAACATTTAAAAAAGCATTTTTTTTTTTTATTTAACACATTTTAATACAATTTATTTGGGTATTTTGTTTTAATTTTTTTTTTTATAAATGTGTTATATTATAGGCGGCATGATGGCTCAGTGATTATCGTCTCACAGCAAAAAGGTCGCTGGTTCAAGTCCCAGCTGGGCCAGTTGGCATTTCTGTGTGGAGTTTGCATGTTCTCCCCATGTTGGCATGGGTTTCCTCCGGGTGCTCCGGTTTTCCCCACAGTCCAAAGACATGTGCTATGGGTGAATTGGGTTAACAAAATTGGCCATAGTGTATAAGTGTGTGTGTGTGTGTGTGTGTGTGTGTGTGTGTGTGTGTGAGTGTGTATGGGTGTTTCCCAGTACTAGATTGTAGCTGGAAGGGCATCCGCTACGTAAAACATATACTGGAATATTTGGCGGTTCATTCCGCTGTGGCAAACCATGATAAATAAGGGATTAGGCTGAAAGAAAATGAATAAATGAATGAATTAATGTTATATTATATATCATAGAGAGAAAGTTTATCTAAGATTTTCAAAACAACACCAAAAACCTTCATTCTTATTTCCATGCGACAAAAGCAATATTGTTTGAATTGAACTGAATTTCTGAATTGAATAATAATTTAATTTATTTTAACTAGTTATTTATTTCAACAAAAACTACTTCAAAGTGGATGTTACTATAAAAGAACCAGAATATTTGCACTTAAAGTGTCCTAAAAAAATAACAACATTTTAGACAATTAATTGTCTTTATGCTAAATATAATTAGCTTTCTTCCCCTTTTCTTTTGCAGTGAATCAAAAAATAAACTTTTGCTTCTGAGATTAACACATAAGGTATGGACAACAGAAGTGATAAAAGTCTAAACAACATCATGTAGTGCACATTTTTGTTTATAAATGGTCAAAAAACTGAATCATTTGACAGTAGAGCTTTCCACAAAGCACCCGTTATTCTAACACATAGAGAAGCACACACACACACACATCCTGAAGCGATCGAAACAGCAAACAGTGAGGTCTGTATGAACAGTAACACAGAGTTTCTTTATGCAGCGATTCACAGGCCTCACATAGAGAGTCTGTGTTCAGGAAAACTCACTTCTGATTCAAATGAAACATCGCTTAAAAAGGTTTGTGATAGATGCACCACTGTCTGATGGCATAACTGTGCATGATCACTTTCATAACATGAAAAAAAATGATGACGAAACAATAATTCTGATGAGCATGACATACAGAGGATATATTATAAGGAACAGATATAGTCACAAAAGCAGGATTGATGAATCAGCTTTGCAGAAGTAAAGCTGCCACAGAAATACCCTCTTAAGAAGTCAAGCAAGCAATACCTCTCAAGCAAGAAGTTTAGAAGGGAGTCAGTAGAGTAAATCTGAAATTAAAAGCTAAATTAAGGTTGATATTGTAACCTTAAATTAAAACTGAAAAAATAGTCAAAATTCACACTATAAATGCATCTCACTAAAGTTGCATTAATTTTGTTTAAAATAAAGTCAGCGCTTTAATGATTAAGTCAGATTTAACAGTTTGATTTATATAACATTATAAGCAATAGCAATTTTCTATACTCCACTTCAAAATATTATAATAATAGGGAAAAATATTAAAAGCAATGTATAATTCAGAAATGAGAAGTCATTCAAATTTAGTTAAACTTTAAAATCTACTTGTAATATAAAAAAAACAAACGATGGTGAAATCATTTTTTACTTTTGGACGTCAAAATTACTATAACTATCTATGAATATGATCTGTTTTAAACAATATCTGGTTAATATAAGGTTAAGTGTACAATATATTTAGGACAGACTCCTCACAACACATATACTCCACATTATACCACGGGGAATTTACAGTCAGATGTGTTTAAGCTCTCATTTACACTGGCAGTTTAGTTAGTGTTTTGGTTTTACGATTAACTAATGTTAGTGAATGATTTACAGTTCAACTACATATCCCAGCATCCATCGCAAATGACGTCACGGCCTCACTAAAAATGTCACAAGACTCCTAATGATCCATATTTTCCAGAAATCCTTTAAACAACGTTAAAACAACTAAATGAAACCCTTCAATGGCCATTCTCGGGGTGTTAAACGACTCGGTTATGAAGTCTGTGACAGTTATGAACACTTAACAGCAAATATGTCGGCGTGTGTTTGGAAATAACTTTGGCAGTTCAACACGTCAGTGAAAAAGAAATTACAAACAGATCAGTTTAACCAAAAACACGTCAAATAAGTCCTTACCTTCGACTCCATTGTACACACATTAACCAGTCATTACAGAAACCTGCAGTTAAGTGGCGATAAACTCTCTCTTCTGCTTCATCCAGACATTTCTCTTTTGCCAGAAGCGATTCTTCTCAGGGTAACGTTAGTTTGTTTACATCGCCAAATACACGTTATCTTCTCTTTTTTTACACACACAGAGTCAAATGTAGGGGCTTATTAATGAGTGTAAATCCAAACTCGTCGTTTGCAGCAGACTTGAGCTGCTAAACTTCACAGAAGCAGAGTGTGTGTTTCACATAAGAGACACAACCGGAAACAAACTCACTGGTCGAGCGCCTGAAGAAAAAAACTACACACAGCTGTGTGTAGACGAAGAATGACAAGAATGATTAAAAATAATAACGCAAGGCATATTTACGTGTACATATATAAACTTAAACATTTGTTTTTATTTTCATGTATTATATGAAATAAAGCGTATATATTTACTCTCTATATTTAGACTTTTAGTTCACATTATAGATGTTTAAGTAAAACATAGTGCTGATGACGGTGAAATACAACATTAATACAAAAACAAAGTGTGTTTTTTTTTCTTATTCTGTAAGTTTTTGAGTATTTCAGATTTTGATTGTCAGCCGTTTTTCAACTTTTGTCAAGTTCAAACAAACTGAGAGGGGCGGGCTGAAATGACTGATGTGTGAGTTTAGAGCGGCCTCTAGAGGACAAGAGTAGCTTTAAAAATATATATATATATATTAGAAAATGTACTTACTTTAAATGTACTTACCTAAACCTTCTTAAAATCGCAGTATATTAATCAACATGCTGCTTGAATAACAAAATTATTAACACAAAAAAAGCCGCGTTGTCACGTGGTCTCTCTTTGCTAATCCAATCACACTCTATTGTGATTACTACATTTTACATCGTTTAACAGAAGAAGCGAGAATTTCAACATGTGTCGAGTGTTTTTATACATTTATATTATCAACCCGCCTTTGATAAAACCAAATTGTACTTAGACCTGTACATGGATGGCTTTGTAATGATCCCACATTCTTTATATTTCAACACAAACGATGAATATGTGCTTATAGAGCTGTCTACCGGAAAACAGGTATTTTTATGTGCACTTTATGACCAATATCACATTCGCACACATGTAGAAAGAGTTATCAAACAAACCGAACGGACTTTCCAACTGCTAGCAAGGTAAGTATGCTTGGTTTGTATTATAAATGTATTTATGTAATGGATTTTGTCTTTTTAACAGAGACCATGTCCCCACAAAAGACTACAGTAAGGAAAATGTTACCGTTTATTCAACAAGACACACATGAAAATACTAAAGAATAATAGTAAATACTATAGAACTGTATCATACTGTATGATAGTATTTAAAACACTTTGTTAATTAATATATTAACTATAGATAAACCTGAATAAATACTGTAGTATGCTTTAGATTTGACTACAGTAAACAGTGGTGAGCTGTAGTAAAATATACCCTGTAGTTGCAGAAAACTACAGTATTGAGTAAATTGTTTATATCAATTCAAGTTTATTCAGCACCTTTTACAATAATTATTTTTTCAAAGCAGCTTCACAAAAGGTGCAAATTATTGCATTACAATCAGATTAAGTTAAAGTTACAATCAAATACAAGTTATTATATATAAATATAGCTAACCTGCAATTTTATAGCATATAGGTGAAGTCTATGTGTACATGTTTAATGAAGTGTATTTGTGTATTAAGTGTATGTGTTGTCCTTGAGGTCCTCGATGGTTAGCATCATCTCTTCACAGGTCTTGGATCCCATCAATGGCGCTGCACAATCTGTAGAGGCATCTGGATGGGAAAATAGCAGTTATATAAACAAACATAAAAAAGCAAATAAGTATTTCTAACAAAATGCCTGGTGTAATAAGACAGGAAGAGTGTGTCCTACAGGTGGTTTGTCAAGCCAGCTCACCTGCGTGGCGCACACTCATGTATCATACCGTTATGTTATGCATTGCGTGTATGATTTACTAAAAAAGGTCTAGTTTTGAACTGAGAGAGTGTGTCTGAGGCTCTGACATTATCAGCAAGGCTATTCCAGAGTTGCCATGAACAAGAAGGCTCAACCTCCTTTAGTAGACTTTGCTATTCTGGGTACTACCAGAAGCTCCGAGTTTAGAGATCTTAAGGAGCAAGTTGGATTGTAGCGAGACAGAAGGTTGATTAGATAAACAGGAGCTAGATTATTTAACCCTCTGAGGTCTACAGGTCACCGCAGCGTGATTAGCATCTCTCTTTTCTTATTAGTGCCTTTTTCTTATCAGTTCTTTTTTCAGATAATTGTTTATTATCAAGACACTAATAATACGTGTTATACACCATTCGAATCTGTTAGGTGTCTACTTTTTTGTGTACACTCACAGTAACAACAAAAGTGTGTGCTTTTGCAAAATAAGGAAAATAAACAGTGTGCCCATTCTTTCTTTTGTCTCTCCGCGAACTCTTTTTAGAAACGCGTCACTAAAATGAACTGAAACTTCACGAAAACAAGACACACAGACATGAGACATATCTATAGAAAGCTTTATAGGTAAGAAGCAATATTTTATATATTTTTATTTATTAGTTTATTTATTTATTTATTTTTTACCATAGCAAATACAAAATTGACACAACAAATTAATGCATGTACTTTACTGTGGTATGGTTTAAAAACACTGTGGTATTTAATATAAATTGCTATAAAAAATTTTTTTTACTATTTTACATCAGTATTTATTATTTTATCACTTAGATACTAGTTGTAGTCCAAATAGTTTTAAAATGTTTGTATTTTGCAATTTACTTTTAATTTTAGTTAATGTTTTGATATTATTGTTTAGTCATTTTTTATGATTTTTGTAAATGTCTGTCATTTTAATTGTAGTTTACATTTTTTAATGCATCAACTAAATGACAATCTGAATATGTTCTCGTCTACTGAAATTGAAATAAAATAAGTTTACTTTTTTTTTTAAACATGCCTAATTTATTTGAGGTAATGTTAATAATATACAAAAATGTTTTTACTTTTATGGTGTAGTTATTTGTAATTACACACATTCTCTTTCTCTCTCTCTCACACACACACAGTATTATTCCGTAAAGCTTTCTTTCTTTTCAACATTGAATTTTTCAATCACCATTTCATATGCTTTGTATGGCATAAATCTCATTCCAACTGTTGCTCAGTTGCTTTGATGTGACAATACTGAAATGACAATAACAGATCTATTTGCTTTAAGTTATGTAACATCACTACTAAATGCTTAAGTATTAAATCTCTGCCACAGTCATGAATTGCTACTGTAAGCGCCGCAATTCTTTCTGCTTCCAAAGCAAACATTAATTCAATAAAGAGTCATATTTAGTATGTAATATTCTTCATTTCTAAAGAACATGAAAGTTAGCCGACCACAAGCTCTCTTGTTGTTTTCAGGTGACGTGAAACCAGAGAGGAGGAGAATTGTGACTCAGGTGAGCAGGCTACAGACGCCTTACAGTATAAACAGAGCTCATAAAGACACTACACAGCAGATTTCATGGGCACCTGTTGAAAAGGTAACATGAGTGTTTTGTCTCCCGTCCTGCTTTTGCTTTTCATCCAGCAGTTCTGGGCTCAGGAAGACCCTCTCCTGCCTTTCTCTGAGCACCTGGACCAGGAGCACAATGTGCAGCTGAAGTGGGGATTTGATAAGATTCAGGGCACCATCTTATTCCAGCTCTCCGTCAACACCAGCGGCTGGATCGGTTTCGGCTTGAGCCCTAAAGGAGGAATGACTGGAGCTGATATCGTCATTGGAGGAGTTGACGACAAAGGCAGTTACTTTACGGTAAAGACTGTAAATAAGGCACTGATTTTAGATTTTAGATCTATTTCGGTGAGCATACATCTAACATACATTGTTAGTCTTATAGTCATTATCAGTAACACTTTACTTTACTTTAGTACTTTACTTTAGTATTAGTTAATGTTAATGTATTTACACTAAAAAAAAAAAAGATTCATTGGATTTACTTTTTTTTTTTTAAGGTAAGTGTTTGCAAACAATTTATATGGGCTGAATTTAAAGAAACATATTAAGTTGGACATTGCTAAATTTAATTAGTTTGTTTAAATTCAGCCCATATACATTGTTTGCAACCACTTACCCTGTACCTTAAAATTGTTTTTAGTAAATGCAATGAATAATTTTTTTGAGTGTAGTGCTGGGCAAAGATTAATCGCGATTACTTGCATCCAAAATAAAAGTTTGCCATAATATATATGTGTTTATATATTTAGGTTGTATATGTGATACACACACATACATAGAAACAAAACTATAGACCATTTCAATGTGGTGATGTCATTGCACCATGAACATTTCCTGCTTGTTATCAAACTATTTCATAACTGTAACAAGCGGCAATTCAATCATAACTTAATGTTAAAACAGTTATCATAGCATTATTTATCAACATGTGGCTGTTTTTGGATACTCTGAAGCTATAGAAATTAAAAATGTAAAACAGGAAATACGTTGGGACCATTGTATTTGTTTACATCCCTCAAAATGGTCTATACAAAAATTTGTTACATAGATATTTAAATGTATATATAATTTGTATCCAAGCATATTTTTTTAATCTAAATATAAATAACTATTTTCTCAAATATATGCATGTCTGTGTGTATTTATATATGCATAATAAATATACACTGTACACATGCTTAAATTGTCAAAACAAACTTTTATTTTCAATGCGATTAATCACGATTAATTTTTGCCCAGCACTAGTATTTTTTCGAACATGAACAAACAATATTACAGTATTTCTTCATCTTTCTTAATACTAGTTAATGCTGTTCATTGTTAATTCATGTCAACTCGTGGTTCATTAACTAACTGACAAGCATGAATTTGGATTTTAATAATGCATTAGTAAATGTTGAACTATGATTAATAAATGCTGTACAAGTATTGTTCATGTTAGTAAATATATTAACGAACACCATATGAAACCCTATTGTAAATATTGACCCAATAAGTCACTTACAGGCTCTGTAAATCTATTTTTACATGATTTTTGTACTTTATATTCTTGTATCCTTCATAGTGATTACACATATAATGGTATAAACCTTTCTTATTGCGATAATTGCTTTTTTTATGAATAATATCACAATACTAAAAGGTACAAAAGGATTACAGTGATTAAAAAGCGATTAGTTACTTTTAGTGTTGGGTAAAGTTAGTTTTCAAAGTAATATATTACAATCTTATGTCACTATTAAAAAAGTAACTAAATGTGTTACTTACTTTTTAAGTTACTTTTTAAGGAAAACGTGAAAGTATGTGCTTAAGATTAGGATTTTAATATTTTACTTTTTTTACCCAACAATGGTTACTTTACTTGGGGGAAAAAAAGTGAGTAAAATGATTGTAACTTAAGTTGATTTAACAAAATGTTTATAATGATGCACAGTGTTTATTTAATTAATAATTTTAAGGCAATGGGTTTACTTACTTTTTAAAGTAAAGTCAACTAATCACTATAAAACCAACAGATGTACTCCCATCTTTAAATAAAGTCAACTAATTGCTTATTACAGTGTAATTTAACAGGTATAATAATAAACACATATCAACAGTGAGGAATAGCTACATTTGTTACTGAAGTTATGTTAACGTTACTTACAGTAGCAACTGACCTTTATTAGTTATCAGTAGGGCCAGACAGAATCTGCAGACATTTTTTTTGCTATTTCTGCGGAGAATTTTGTAAAAAACCTTCAGACTTATGTGGAATGATTTTTGGGAGTCTCGTAACTAAAAACGTAATATATGAAATAAAAAATAATACCTTTTAAACTTTTATTTAATGTTTACAATGCAAATCCAATTAGATACACTTTTTTTGATAAACAAAGCAAGTCTCTCACATAATCTATATTTACTAAAAGAAAAAACTGTGTTGTAAATAAATCATATGAATGAATTTTCATACTAGTCAATAATATAACTGAAATTCATTTAAAAACTGAATAAATATACATTTACACAAGTAAACTAAGTAACTAGTAACTACACAACTGTCACTAATAAATTAACACCACCATTAGTATCACCTACTAAGAAAAATTTTACGTTTTACAAGTACTTTTCATAGTTAAACGAATGTTAACAAATGGAGCTTTATTGTAACGTGTTCACGAACAACACGCCTACAAAAATATCAACATTTTCCATTCATATTTTAGCCATGTCTATTCAGGTGAAAATGTTTACATTTTATAAATAAGTAGCCTATTAAGTCGTCAAGGCAACCAAGGCTCATTATTGATATGTACCCCTATATACATTTCCCAGGAGGTACGTTTTTTGCAGTTTTTGTTGTCGCGAATCCAGCAGAGGCCGCTGTGTACGCTTTTTCAGATCTCAAATTTCTCTCGCGAGTGTCATTTGTGCCTGCTGTTCTCACGTAAATCCACCAGAGGCCGCTGTCGACTGACTGACTGACTGACCGACCGATGCCTCCACAAACCCCTTTCCCTAAACCCAACCGATAGTGTTTTCAAAAGCACAGATTGACCTGATCACCCCCTTCCCTAAACCCAACCGACAGTGTTTTCTAAAGCAATCCAGAAAAAGAAAAGCCCTCGCCTGATTTTTAGCATGTTTTCAGATCTTACCCGTTCTCACCCTGTTATTTACTTGTTTATTTTATTTTTTGCCTTTTGTTTTACCTGCTTTCTGGAACTGTTCTTTGCCGGACTTGAACCCTGTCGTCGCGGTCAACTCCTCTTTGCGTCTCAAGTCCACTGACGTATGTGGCAAGCTACTGGACAAACTTGTAACAGCAGTAAATCCTTCCACACGGAGGTAATCGGTCAGCTGGTAGCGCGAAAAGAAACAGAAGCCGTCGGGGGCGTCATACCACCCCATAGCATTCGTTTTAAAGACTAAATGCAGCCATACGTAGCTCTGGCTACATAACTCCAGAAATGTATACGGGGGTACGTTTTCACAATGAGCTTGTGTTGCTTCAAGTATATGGTACTGTGATGAATCACTGTCAAAACAACAGTATGAATGTTTTTAGAAGTCACTATAAAACTTACATTTTAAATAAATATTCACTGTATTTGGAAGTGCACATATAATTGTGATATGTATTTCATATACTTCATTAAATATAATAATATTTAACACATTTAGTTTCCTCAGTGGTGCAAAGTCTCTTTTGATATTTAAAGGGATAATTAACCCAAAAATTCTGCCATCATTTACTCACCCTTTAATTGTTTCAAAACTGTTTGTTTCATTTTTCTGTTGAACACAAATGTGGATATTTTAAAGTATACTGGTGGCTGGCACCCATTGACATCCATAGTATGTTTTTCCTACTATGGAAGTCAATGGGTTTTAGCAACTAGTATTCTTCAAAAGATCTTATTTTGTGTTCAACAGAAGAAAGAAACTCATAAAACCAATGAGGGAGAGCAAATGATGAGGTGATTTTCATTTTTGAGTGAACTATTTCTTTTAAGTCTAATAAATTGGATTCAGTTTTATTTGTTTTCACACTATATGTCCTAAAATATTTCCAAATGTTGGTGATTGTAAGTGTTTTGACCTATCGAGAGAGGTGATTGGGGTAATTGTACATAAACACAATCATTAAAAAACACCTGCTATTGTGTGCCCATTCATCCTTCATTTCTCTTTATACAGGACCGGCATGCCTTGGAAAATTCAATGCCTGTGGTAGACCAGAAACAAAACTACAAACTCTTGTCCCTAAGCGAGTCTGATGGGAAAACGGTCATGAAATTTCAGCGGTCCATTGATTCCTGTGATGAAAATGATTTACCTGTCACCGTAAGCCTGTTTAACAATAGAATGCGTTTGTTATATTCATTACAAAGAAAAGTAGTTCAAGAACACTAGCTGGGTAACCCTCCTCCTTCTTTCACTGTAAGATATATTATGCAGCTGTATCCAGAAAACAATGATGGTGAAACTACGGCATTACAAAACAAAACCTGCAATGTAAGGGAATCCACTCTGTGCTGGTCCAGTGGGATCAGGGGGTGTTTCTGAGAACTTCTGTCCCTAACAAAACTGCTTGTACTTTTGTCAAGGGCTCTCGTCTGTACTTGAGAAACTCTCCTGAATTCTAAATCTCCTTGAATTCTAAATCAAAACATAGCTAAGTATGTGTTAGCATTAGCAGAGCTGGGTAGATTACTTATGAATTGTAACCAGTTATAAATGACCACAACAGGCTCGTTTGAAATACATGCTTCAGCTTACATTTTTGTGAAACCACAAAATGCACTTCAACGTACATTTGACTGCAGTTTTTGAGTAAAATTAACACTAGGGGGTAAGGGTATAACAGATCACGGTTGATCTGTGATTCATACGGATCACAAACCACAGTTCAGAACACACGTGACCCACGGATCAATACATTTTTTTTAACTTGTAGATTAATCCTAAATTTGTACCGATCGCAGAGAGATCGCCTCTCGCGTCATTCAAATCACATGTATGAAAGCATTTAGGCTTTCCTGTAAAATATAATGATGACAGAAGAAGTTGTGGTAGGTTATTCGGGATGTGGT
This sequence comes from Danio jaintianensis, assembly GCA_903798115.1. NCBI lineage: Eukaryota > Metazoa > Chordata > Actinopteri > Cypriniformes > Danionidae > Danio > Danio jaintianensis. Next base: position 5,669,602 of record CAIGQV010019088.1, read on the forward strand.
GGGTTTCTTAGGTTATTAAAGGTGTTTTCTGTCACTGCTTGTTTAGCCTGCATTAATGCGTTCAGTGTAAGCTGCACGATTAATCATTAAAAGATCGGGATCTCAACAACCACGCAACATAAATTATAAATGATGGTGATTTGCATATGTTTATTAATCCTTCGAATCGCTGCATTAAAATCTGAAAACACAAAAATCAAGAAAGAGATTGAGTCTTTAGTCTTTTGAGTTAGTTATGAAGTTACAAACAGTCAAATAACACAGAAGTACTGGGAGAACAGTTTACAGTTTAGATAAAACCACTGATGTTTATGCTAAAGATTAAAATCACCGGCATATGCATTTAACTTGATGCTCAAAAATGAAAGTTGTGTTCAGCAATTACATTATTTAACCAATAGGTGACGACAACCAGTCATCAAAAATATGACACTGAATAATTCTTCAAAAGTGATCCATCTAGCAATGAAACATGACGTTTTATGAGTGAATAACTGAATCATTTATTGAAAATGAGACTAAAAATAAACATAAATTGCACAAATTATAATGTTAAATTTCTACATTTAGCATTATCAGCAGCAGTAGTAGTAACAGTGAATTTTTCACAGTACTGAATATTTTACAATTTATTTTTATTCAGCTGATTATTTCTTCATTTTATTTTTTATAAAATTACAGGCTCTAAGTTCTGTTTGTTAAAACCAAAAGTTTTCTGCAGTACTGTTTTTGTAATAAATGGAAAGCAACATTTGTCTCCTCTCCTTTTTGGCTGATCCGACAAATGGTCCGATCCGTGATTAAAAACCATAATGTGAATGAAACCGTGAGATTTGTGATCTGTTACACCACTACTAGGGCGCAACAACTTTTGTTCCTTTTCACACTAATGATATTTACAGGGACATATTATTGATTATTTTTAGGTTTAGGTCAGTCAATCTCAAGGTGATCTGTACGACAAGCCCCGCCTTCTCATCGACGTGTAATATAATGTGTATCTGAAATATACAACAAAACATATCCTAAGTAACGTATTTCAGATTATTCATTAATTTTCCTTCAGCTTAGTCCCTTGTTTATCAGGGGTCGCCACAGCGGAATTAATCGCCGACTATTTCTGCATATGTTTTAAGCAGCGGATGCCCATCCAGCGGCAGTTTATTCAATTCACTTATAGCACATATCTTTGGACTGTGGCGAAAACCGGAGAAAACCCATGTGAACACGGGGAGAACATGCAAACTCCACACAGAAATGCCTACTGACCCAGCTGGGACTCAAACCAGCGACCTTCTTGCTTGCGAGGTGACAGTGCTAACCACTGAGCCACCTTGCCGCCATATTTCAGATTATGTATTCGCAAAAATATAGACAGACCCTCTAATGAATTTGTGATCTGAAACCTGCAATAAAACATAACCAGAGCAACGTACAAGTTTTGCAAAAATCTAGCCTGAGGCACTTATTTTCAATGAGCCTGAGTTCTAAATTACATGACAGAATATGTAGTCAGTAATATAATCTTTCATGTGACACATTTATGGTAATGTAATCTGATTACTTTTGGATTACATTTTTGGTTACTTTTGTAGGATATATTTTGACATTCATTCATTTTCCTTCAGCTTAGTCCCTTATTTATCAGGGGTCGCCACAGCGGAATGAACCGCCAACTATTCCGACATATTTTTTTACGCAGCGGATGCCCTTCCAGCTGCAACCCAGAATTGGGAAAATATTTTGACATACAAATTGCAAAAAAAACCAAAAAACAACTAAATTCTTTAACAGCAACAAGAACCTCAGCAGCTTCTTTTTAAAGAGCAATGTATGGACATTAATACTTCAAAATGCTGACACAAAAAAAATCTGAATTTGACCATGAAGATATGCAGTGTAAAATGCAGCCTTGATGTAAGCGTTTGTTGATAATCACACTGAATAAAACTAAATCAGATCTAATGATTTTAAAACATTAACATAAAATTAAAGTGCATTTAGAAATCAGCAAAAAACAATATTGAAAAGATGAAATGTAAAAAATACAGCAATCATTTTATCTAAAATAAACACTAGAAGTGTATATGAGAGTATTAATGTTATATAAACTCTCTTTGCAGAAGATTTACAAATGTCCAGCATATAAGTGGCAGGTTTTTTATGAAAAAATATAAAAGTTAAAAAAACAGAAAAAGTGGTACAATCAATGAATTGTGAACAACTTACTGAAAGTATTGAAATAACAATGTAAATATGTAAAGTATATACAGTATTATGTACTTTACTCTGACTACAAGTTCTTGATTTCTGGAATTTGATTATGTAATCCTTCATTTCTTCCAAACCTCTTTGTCTTTCTTCTGTTAAACATAACAGAAAATATTTAGAAAAAATCTGAAAACCTTTAACCATCGACTTCCATAGAAGGAAAAACAAATACTATGGAAGTCAGTGGTTACAGGTTTTCATCTTTCTTCAAAATATCTTTTTTTTGTGCTCAATAGAATAAAGAAACTCTTGAGGGAGAGTACATAGTGAGAAAAATTTCATTTTAGGGTGAACCATCCCTTTAACTGTAGTGCGTATAGTCGACAAAGTGCATCTCATTGTTCATTTAGACATCCAGTAAAAGTATTTTTATCGCATTATCAGAATCTTCCCATGAAGCTAATTTACGCATATGGACAGACCGATGACATCAAATACCATGAAATCCGAAGGGGCTCGAAGGCGGTGAACCTGTTGAAGTACATGCCTCGCGTCAGCCTTTCAAACACCACATATTTTGACATAACTATGGAAAATGTAAGTAAAATTATTCTTTTTTTTAAATATATTTGTTTGTTTTCCTGTTTTAACTATGGATGCACAATAGGTTGGTGGCCGTATCGTATCCCTGTGGGAAAAAAAAGAGGATATCAAAATTGGAATTTGTAAATTATTTAGCGAAAAGATGATGTAGACGCCTTGAATTTGACTTTTTGTTCTACAGTTGAAGTCAGATGTCCACTGTATTGCTATCAGACTCTGACAATTTCATATTATTATCACAATATTAATATAAGATTGATATTTATTCTTCTATTTATTGGTTAACCATATGGACCCTTTTCACATTTCTGGGTTTCTCAGCAGCGCAAGTCATCATAGTTGGGTTCCTATTTGCTGAAATAACAAAAGACAAACTCAACAATGGTGTTATCAAGACTTTCAGAAAACGAAAAAAAATAGTGTGAGACTGATAACGGCAGCCAGAGGAGAGAATAACATCAAATTTGCTGTTCTGTCCATAGGCGCTGGAATAGAAACACCTTGCATAAGCAGTAATTCATTTTTTGTTATTGATGCAAAGATGATATAACTCATACATAAATACATATAAATGTACATACGTTTAAAAAATAAAATAAAATCTACATATTAAAAACATCCAACATTTAAGATGCTGATGACCGTTAAATGTGTCATAATAGTCTTGTGAAAAGGGTTCATTGGCCAACATTTGTTTGGCAACTAAATTCATTGAATTCGTCTCTTAATATCAGTATTTCTGTTCCTGAAATTTCGAGAACTTCCTGCCTTTAATGAAGAAAATGACAAAACATCATATTATCAAGAAGAAATTAGTCCATTATTTAGATAAGAGCATATATTAGCTTAAAGCATGTTGTTATAATATAATAATGTACTAATCACCTGTACATGTGTCAACTAATTTCTTGTCCAGCAAATTTTCATTTAGTAAATTTTCAGCATCATTTCTCCAGTCTTCATTGTCACAGGATCCTTCAGAAATCATTTTAATATTCTTATTTGCTATTCGGGGAAACATCTTTTTTTTTTAAATAAATGTTTTTTGTAGAAATTGTAACACATTTACGTATTTTATTGATGAATGTAACGTTCACAGAAACAACATTTAAACAGCATTTCTGAATATTTTAAATTACTTTGTAACATTCAAAATGCTTTTAAAAACATAATTTTAATGCATGCTGTATAAAAAAAAGACATTTCGTAAAAATAAATACATACTGACCCTAAACTTTGGAATGCTCGTTTTATTTTGTGTATAGTAAGTGGATCAACTTATTGATTAGTTTAAAAACTTCTTTAAATTGTGTGAAATTTCACTTTTGTATCTTAAAGGTCTCGTGAAGTGCTTTGAAATGTGCATGTTACATGTTTATATCAGTTTTATATCTTCTAAACGCGAATTTAGTCACTGTTTTGGAGCACACTAGCTTATAGATATCCTAAAAACTAACAACACTGATACTAACATCTAAAAAAATCTTTATTTTAATTTCATGGGACCTTTAAGATACTTGCTTTTACAATCATTCCAGTTCATGCTTCCAGCCAACCAAACCTACTACCACTGCAAAATCGGAAGAGCGCCTACATTCGACAGCAAACAGCACATTTATCGGGTGAGTCTATGAGCTTCTCACACTTAATTCATCCACCGATCTGTCAGATATTTTCATCAGATCTTACTTTTCTAAACTCCAGATTGAGCCTGTAATCACCAACTATGACCTGGTGCATCATCTGCTACTGTACCGCTGCCCGCCGGGGGTGACGGAGCCATTGGAGCGGGAGTGTTACACAGAAGTTGAAGAGTGTATGGAGACCGTTGCAGTGTGGGGAGTTGGCGGAGGGGTTAGTCTTTTCTGTGAATGGGGTTTTAAGCATCCAAATTTAAAGAGGGCTCTAATAATATTTCATGCATTCAGAGTTATTTATACCATTAAATAGGGCTGGGCAATATGACAAAAAAATCTCATATCACGATATTCATTTATTCATTCATTTTCTTTTCGGCTTAGTCCCTTTATTAATCTGGGGTCACCACAGCGGGATGAACCGCCAACTTATCCAGCATATGTTTTACGCAGCGGATGCCCTTCCAGCTGCAACCCATCACTGTAAAACATCCATACACACTCATTCACACACACACACACTACGGACAATTTAGCTTACCCAATTCACCTATACCGCATGTCTTTGGAGTTGTAGGGGAAACCGGAGCACCCGGAGGAAACCCACGCTAACAAGGGGAGAACATGCAAACTCCACACAGAAAAGCCAACTGACCCAGCCGGGGCTCGAACCAGCGACCTTCTTGCTGTGAGGCGATTGTGCTACCCACTGCGCCACCGTTCAGCCTAGTGCCATTTCTTTCTTTTTTTTTTTTACTTTTTTTTTTGGCATTTTGCCTTTATTTGACAGAACAGTAGGATGACAGGAAGTGAAGTGGAGGAGAGAGAGGGGGATTGGATCGGAAAGGTCCACGAGCCAGGATTCGAACCCGGGACGCCCAGAGCGCTGTTGCGCTATTTGTCATTGCACTAACCACTGGGCTATCATGCCGACGATAAAGTACCATTTCTGTAAATTCAATAAATTAATAGTTTATATATAGCCCACATGGAATTGTATTTGTTTACATTTTAAAGTATATACACACAAATAATACTTATATGTAATTTTTTTTTTTTAATTTAGAACGTCAAGGGAAATGTTTAAGAATGTAGAAATATGAAATAAATTTAAATGAAATATAAAATAATTTAAAAAAAAAACTACTGATTACAGGTACAAAAAACCCCAAAATGTAAACATTGTACTTTTAAGATTTCACCATGGATGTAAGTTTGCGGTCATCAAATGACCATAAACAATGCTTTTTTATGACAATGCAAATAAACAATAGAGGATAATATGAAATGATGGACTTTTTATTTTGTCCATATGATATGTTTTGTCATATTGCACAGCCCTAACATTAAAGAATTAGATTCTCAAGCTAAGCATAGCCCACAATTCATTATTTCTTTGATAAAGTTGAATAAATCATAGTTTATACAGTCACTCTAAAGTAGGGCTGCACGATATTGGAAAAATCTGTCATTGCGATATTTTGTTTTTCTGCGATATATATTGCGAAATAATTACAATTTGACCAGATGATTTAAATAGCTCTATTTGGAAAGATTTCATTCATTTAGATCGACAGGATGATAAAGTCTTTTTCTATGCAGTGCATCTGCAGATAATTATAATAAGTTACAAGCATACATAAATTCGAAAGAGCAAAAATAAAAGTTAAATAAACAGTGCTTCAGGGCTTTCTGGGGAGTCAAACAGTATTCAAGTACAGAAATTGAACAGTCGACTGTAAAATAACATGTCATTATTGTATAAATAATTTAAAACAATATATCTTTATCTTTTAATAAATAATCTAATCCTGCAATATAACGCATACACACATTGCGATATCAGTGCTCAAACGATATATTGTTCAGCTCTACTCTACAGTTTCCGATGTTACCATAGGCATTATTTCTAAACCTAAACTAAGCCTTTGTAGTTCAATATTAAAAGCAGAAACTTCTGACTTCAAAGATGTTCTCATCCTCCCTATTTCTGAATGAGGTGAATTTGCTGATCAACCTAATTTTATATTCTTAAAAAAATAATAATCTTTTCAATTCCATGTATTTCAAGGATTTCGAATTCCCTGAAGTGGCAGGACTTCCGATTGGAGGAAATGTTGGTGATTTTTTCTACAGGCTTGAGGTGCATTACAACAATGTTAATAAAACTGCAGGTCAGCCAGTTTTGCTTTAAAATGTTACATTTCACACAGGAATTAATGTTTTTAAGGTGTTTGTAATGATAAAACACTGCTTTACCTTTTCTCTGCGCAGGTCGAGTTGATAGCTCAGGTCTGCGATTCTATTATACGTCTGAACTTCGTCAACATGATGCGGGTGTTTTGATGACGGGGCTAGCAGTGACTCCTTTATACGCCATTCCTCCCAAAGCCAAGTCTTTCCTCACATATGGGATGTGTGACACTGCTTATATCCCTAAGGTACAGTATGTACAGTATACAGATATATAAGTATTTATATACAATTGAAGACAAAATCATTAGCCCTCCTGTGAAATTATAAGTGCTGTTTAATCAGAATCAGAATCAGAAAGAGCTTTATTGCCAGGGATGTTCACACATACGAGGAACTTGTTTTCGTGACAGAGCTTCTACAGTGCAACAGAATTACAGAGACAGGACAAAAACAGATAATAAATATATTTTAAAAATAAAAGTAAATAGCGAATGCAAGGAAAGATTTATTAAACACATTTTTAAAAATAATAGTTTAATAACTAATTTCTAATAACTGATTTCTTTTGTCTTTGCCATGATGAAAGTACATACTATTTTACTAGTTTTGCAAGATACTAGTATTCAGCTTACAATGTAATTTAAAGGCTCAACTAGGTTAATTAGGTTAACTAGGCAAGTTAGATTAATTAGAAAAGTCGTTGGACAACAGTGGTTTGTTCTGTAGCCAATTGATAAAAATAACTTCTTAAAGGCCGGGACACACCAAGCCGATGGTTGGCCATTGGGCTTTGTCAGGCCATCGGTCAGTGTCAGTCCAGCTAGTTGGTTTGGTTTGTTCCACACGTCTCCTCTCGTTGATTTAATGTTGGATCTGCCACCAGCTGAAGAGAGCGCTCTGGTTATTCACAGTGGGGTAAAGTAACAAATTACTGTAATACTCAAATTACTGTAAGTAGGTTTTCTCAGGAATTGTACTTTACTAAGTAGTTTTAAAAATGTGTACTTTTACTTTCCCTTGAGTACATTTTTAGCGCTGCATCGGTACTTTTACTCCACTATTTTCCTTCAACCTGCAGTCACTACTTCATTTTTTTCTTGTCTATGGGGATTGGCTAAAGTAGAAAAATCAGTCCTGCGATTTCAGTACGATCATTCATTCATTCATTTTCTTTTCGGCTTTGTCCCTTTTATTAATCAGGGGTCGCCACAGCGGAATGAACCGCCAACTTATCCAGCATATGTTTTACGCAGCAGATGCCCTTCCAGCTGCAACCCATCACTGGGAAACACCCATACACTCTCATTCACTACAGACAATTTAGCTTACCCAATTCACCTATAGCACATGTCTTTGGACTTGTGGGGGAAACCGGAGCACACGGAGGAAACCCACGCCAACACAGGGAGAACATGCAAACTCCACACAGAAATGCCAACTGACCCAGCTGAGGCTCGAACCAGCGACCTTCTTGCTGTGAGGCGACAGCGCTACCCACTGCGCCATGAACAATTTCAAGACATGTTTGGAAAGTGTCCAAGAAGATCTTTACATGCAATCACTTAAGAGACTTTTGGTCTGTTTAGATGCATGTCACTGATGACAAAATGATAGATGTCTACTGTATGATGACATGAAATTATCAAATGGCCTTAAACAATCACTAAATGCACTACAGAATGTTACGTTTTCACACACATGCACAAACTGCATGTAATCGGGTCAACATTTCACAGCGTAACACTAACTATTCTTGAGTACTTTTAAAAGGGATACTTTTTACTCATACTTTAAGTAATATTTACAACAGATACTTTTACTCTAGTTGCACTACATTTTTGGGCAAGTAATGGTACTTTTACTTGAGTATGATTTTTCAGTACTCTTTTTTCACCACTGGTTATTCAGCAACAAACCAGAGTGAGAGAACAAAACCTGAAGTGACATAAACAAGCCACCTGTAATTTCACTGCATTTATCAAATATTTGCTAACTTTAAAGATTATCAGACATATCTGTTTTGTTTACGGTTTGTGTGTGCTGCTTGTCAGAAGTTCCAGTTTCCCTTTATGGAATGAGAAATCTGACTACTGCCCCTCGCAGGTGAGGAAAGACACATCCTCTCCCATGCATGCACTTTTCATTTGGCTTTTGTCCGTTTGGTGTGTTCATGTGCAGCTTTTTGGTCCAGACACAAGCCGACAACAGTTGGTTTTCATGCCGTCAGGTTGTTGCGTCCTGGCCCTAATAGTATGGACCATAGCAGTTTTTACATTTAAATTTTTTTAATAGATTTTGTTTATTCCAACTAAACTCAAAGAAACCAAACTTTTTCCAGAAGAAAAATATATCAGGAAATACTGTGAAAAATGCCCTTGCTCTGTTATTAAAGTCCACATGAACCAGAAGAAGTGACCATTTTTTTCTCCATATTGTGACGCAGTTTCTAGAGAAAATAATATTAAATGAGTAAACAGTGGGCGTGGCTTGTTTTTTCTACTGCGAGCTGATTGGATGTAGTAAAGAAGGCATTTCATTCAGAAAGATCAGGAAAAGGGTTTCGGGAGAGTTATTACAACCTAACAGACTCCTCCTCCTCACCATTTCTGTTTGTTGTCAAAACTGACAGTTGGAGGGGCGTGGTTAAGTATGTTAGCCACACCCAATACCTCAGACGTAATTTGACAATTTAACTGGAAGCAAACAGGAAGTGCATTTTCAGATTTAAATTTTCGATTACAAGGCCAAACAGTTTTTTTGTTCTGAATGACATGCACAGACGAATTGTTCACCACAAAACTAGCAATGTGAGCTGACAAAATCATATGGCTAGTTTTGATTTAATTTGTACTTTAATGTATGCAATTTCTCAGCTAATAATTTTGTCTTCAACTGTATGTATACTAAATGTATAGCTACTCGCATTCCCACAAAGAAAAGGCAGATTGAGCAGACGTCTCTGGACGATGTTTTGTGTTCTGTGCTCTACAGGTTCTGGAGACGCCAAATGATCTTCAGGTGTTTTCTGTGATGATGCACACACACTTAGCAGGACGGAAAGTGCGAGTCGGACACTTCAGGTAAACATTTGACCAATGAATTGAACTTTCCAATGACCAATGAACTGAAATTGACTGAACTTTTTTTATCATTGTATATGTTTTGAAATTGTATAGCAAACAATCAGCAAAGAAAATATACTGCAGCAAGCATTTTTTGTGTTTAAAAGAACTCTAATAAGGGTTGTCAGTGAAAATTGAGTAGACAGCTAACATTTATTCATTCATTTTCTTTTCGGCGTAGTCCCTTTATTAATCATGGGTCGCCACAGCAGAATGAACCGCCAACTTATCCAGCATATGTTTTACGCAGCGGATGCCCTTCCAGCCGCAACCCATCACTGGGAAACATCCATACACTCTCATTCACACTCATACACTACGGACAATTTAGTTTACCCAATTCACCTATAGCGCATGTCTTTGGACTGTGGGGGAAACTGGAGCACCCGGAGGAAACCCACACGAACACGGGGAGAACATGCAAACTCCACACAGAAATGCCAACTGACCCAGTCGAGGCTCGAACCAGCGACCTTCTTGCTGTGAGGCGACAGCGCTACCCACTGCGCCACCTCGCTGCCTCTTAGGACAGCTAACAATAGTTCAAAAATAGGCTAGTCTTTGAATAGATAGGAGGAATGAATGTCTACATGTCTGTCTAATCTGTGTGTTTGATGATCAGTCTAGTTTTGGACCACTGCTAGACGTCTATTCGATTTTCACTGACAGTGAGCCAAGCTGTCTATATTTAGACATCTATTAGACCTTTTTTAAACATAAAATTGCTTGGAGGAATGTAATAAAATGCAGGAATACATGAAATTACGATAAAAAAAACAATTATTAAATTAGAAAACAAGCCTTTTAGACTGAAGAGTAAATGAAAATATTGTAATGAAACATATTTAAAAAAATAATGTACACCAACGCTTACATTAGTGTATTAAAGGTTATGCGAAGGTAATAAAAAACGTACAAAAAATAATTAAATAAATCAAAATAATGGGAAAAAATAGACTGATAGGTTAGACTGAAGAGTAAATGACAAAAATATGCTAAACAAATATATTAAAATAATATAGAGCGGGGAAAATAAGTATTGAACACGTCACCATTTTTCTCAGAAAACATATTTCTAAAGGTGCCGTTGACTTGAAATTTTCCCCGGATGTTGGAAACAACCAAAGAAATCCATATATGTAAAGAAAACAAATCTAATTAGTTTGCACATTAAGTTATGCGTAATAAAAGGAAGTAATGCAGGGAAAAAGTATTGAAGACATGAAGAAAGGGAGGTGTAGAAAGGCAGTGAAAGCCCAGACAGCAGCTGAAATCTCTCAGTAGTTCTTCAGCAGCCCTCTGCCCTTCGTCATTGTAAATGAGTATTAGCTGCTTCAGTCCAACATCTACATTAGCAGGAGGATGAAGATGAAACCAGGGTGGACATTTCAGCAAGACAATGATCCAAAACACAGCCAAGGAAACTCTCAAACGCTTTCAGAGAAAGAAAGTCAAGCTGTAGAATGGCCCAGCCAATCACCTGACTTGAATCCAATATAAAATACAAATTAAAGATCAGATTTGATAGACGAGGCCCACAGAACCATCATCAAGATTTTTACACTCTGTTGAAGTCTGTAAAAACTCACACCTGAGCAATGCATGTGACTTCATTCTCCATATGAGAGGCGTCTTTAAGCTGCAGTCAACAAAAAAGCCTTTTATATAAAGTATTAAATACGTTTCAGTAGTTCAGGACTTTCTCCTTGTGTCATTTCATTGTTCTCACACATAACTAATTTTTCAGATTTCTTTTGTTTTATTTTTATGTTTGTATTGTTTGGGTTTTTACCAAAGTCTGGGTCAATTCCATGTCAACAGCTCCTTTAGAAATATTATTCCCAGAAAAAAAACATGATGTGTTCAATACTTATTTTCCCAGCTGTATATTTGAAAAAAAATTATAATAATAATCACCTGTTTGCTGATCTTACCTTATTTCTTTGATTCAAAGTCAATGTGTTAACTGTAAAATTCTTAATCCCTTCAGAGAAGGAAAACAGATTGATCTTCTAGCTGTGGATGAAAACTACAATTTTGAATTGCAGCAAGTGACAAACTTGGGCAAAACTAGGACAGTGCAGTTGGTGAGTGCTAAAAGGTTACTGTGAAGTTTACAGAGGCTTCAAGCAAAAATATATCTACTTCAATTTGTTCATATTTTTGATCAACAGGGCCTCATTTACAGTGTTGTTAAAAAAATGTGTAAAAACAGTAATAATGAGTAACTTAATTTCAATTTAAAATGTTTATTTTATTTAAAAATGCCGTTTATTCCTGTGATTCAGAATTGAATTTCATTCACATTATCCTCGCAAAATCTGATGTGAAGCTCAAGAAACATTTCTAATAATTTTCATATTTTTTGTGGAATCTTTGCTATATTACCAAAAGTAAAATAACTTGATTTGGTTTTATTCAGCAAGGTTGCATTAAATTGATCAACAGTGACAAAAAAACCCCATTAATGATGTTATGTAATGATATTGTAATGCTAAATGCTATTGTTTTGAGCATTTTTTTCATCAAAGAATTCTGAAATGTATTTTGAAAACATTTAAATAAAAAAAAAAAAAAAAAAAAAATATATATATATATATATATATATATATATATATATGTAAAGTAAAATATTTTTTTTAACACAAGAGGAACCATTAATGACGATTAAGCACTAATAATTGATCATAACTGGTAACCTGGTAAAACAAACCAGCATATTAGGATGATTGTTGATCTATAACATGACATTAAACACTGATGCTGAAAATTCAGCTTTAAACCACAGGTATAGATGACATTTTGAAATATATTCCCACAGAAAAGGGTTATTTTGGAAAAGTATTTCACAATATTGTTTTTATTGTATTACATAAATGCAGCCCTCGTAGGCAGAAGAAACATTAGCAAAAACGTACATTTTTATAAACAAACTCTGTTTATTGATGTATAATTACCATTTACTGTATAATAATCCACAGTAAAGTAATTGAAATTGGTGTTTCAGGGTGACAAACTGCTGGTGGAGTGCACTTACAATACTGAAAAGCGCAATACACTCACACAGGTTTGTACATTTACACACATTGTCACATTTTCTGTTTTCTTCAACATCAACTACTGTAGCTTCAACCCTTACTACCTCTCATCATTTAAGTTTTTTTAATTGTAGGTGCAGTTTTTTTTTTTGGAGAAGTTGCTCTTTTGTATTTTCCTGTTGACCATCCAATAAAACAGCTACTAATGATTCATCTAATAGTTAAAAAGATAGTTCACCCAGAAATGAAAAGTTCCTCATCATTTACTCGCACTCAAGTGGTTCCAAACTTTTTATAAAGTTCTTTCAAGATATACTGGAAAAAAGCAGCCATTGATATCTATAGCAGGAACAAAAACACCATGGAAGTTTAACTGAGTAAAGGAGGAGTAAATAAGGACAGAATTTTCATTTCTGGGTGAACTTACCCTTTAAAGTCAGCATGAAATGGAAAATGTGATCGTCTTCAATTCAAGTTTATTTGTATAGCGCTTTTTACAATAATTATTGTTTCAAAGCAGCTTTACGAAAGGTGCACATTATTACATTACAATCAAATTAGGTTAAAGTTACAATCAAATATAAAATGTTATATCATATAGGTAATGTCTATGTGTACATGTTTAATTAAGTGTATTTGTGTATTAAGTGTATGTGTTGTCCTCGATAGTCTTGTCTTCCCTATTCTGATATTCACTCACCGGCCACTTTATTAGATACACCTTACTAGTACCGGGTTGGACCCCCTTTTGCCTTCAGAACTGCCTTAATCCTTCATGGCATAGATTCAACAAGGTACTGGAAATATTCCTCAGAGATTTTTATCCATATTGACATGATAGCATGACGCAGTTGCTGCAGATTTGTCGGCTGCACATCCATGATGCGAATCTCCCGTTTTACCACATCCCAAAGGTGCTCTATTGGATTGAGATCTGGTGACTGTGGAGGCCATTTGAGTACAGTGAACTTATTGTCATGTTCAAGAAACCAGTCTGAGATAATTCGCACTTTATGACATGGTGCGTTATCCTGCTGGAAGTAGCCATCAGAAGATGGGTACATTGTGGTCATAAAGGGATGGACATGGTCAGCTACAATACTCAGGTAGGCTGTGGCACTGACACGATGCTCAATTGGTACTAATGGGCCCAAAGTGTGCCAAGAAAATAACCCCCACACCATTACACCACCACCACCAGCCTGAACCGTTAATAATAGGCAGGATGGATCCATGCTTTCATGTTGATGCCAAATTCTGACCCTACCATCCGAATGTCACAGCAGAAATCGAGACTCATCAGACCAGGCAACGTTTTTCCAATCTTCTATTGTCTAATTTTGGTGAGCCTGTGCGAATTGTAGCCTCAGTTTCCTGTTCTTAGCTGACAGGAGTGGCACCCGGTGTGGTCTTCTGCTGCTGTAGCCCATCCGCCTTAATATTGGACGTGTTGTGTGTTCAGAGATGCTCTTCTGCATATCTCGGTTGTAACGAGTGGTTATTTGAGTTACTGTTGCCTTTCTATCAGCTCAAACCAGTCTGGCCATTCTCCTCTGACCTCTGGCATCAACAAGGCATTTGCGCCACCAGAACTGCCGCTCACTGGATATTTTCTCTTTTTCGGACCATTCTCTGTAAACCCTAGAGATGGTTGTGTGTGAAAATCCCAGTAGATCAGCAGTTTCTGAAATACTCAGACCAGCCTGTCTGGCACCAACAACCATGCCACATTCAAAGTCACTTAAATCACCTTTCTTCCCCATTCTGATGCTCGGTTTGAACTGCAGCAGATCGTCTTGACCATGTGTACATGCCTTAATGCACTGAGTTGATGCCATGTGATTGGATGATTAGAAACTTGGGTTAACGGGCAGTTGGACAGGTGTACCTAATAAAGTGGCCGGTGAGTGTATATCTGAATAAACTGTTGTGCAGGATTTTATTTATTGGGAATTGGCTGTATGGTTGTATTGTTTAATAAATGTTTAAAAGGCTCTCTTTCTGCCACAGGGAGGCCTGTCGACGTCAGATGAGATGTGCTTGGCTTACCTCTTCTATTATCCAGCTATGAATCTGAGTAGTTGTGTGAGCTTACCTTTACTGTCTCAAATGGGAGCAGGAGATACAGAGTAATCAAATTTTTTATTCCTTATATTTATTTATATATTTATATTATTACCCCTTAATTTAATCCTCCTCAAGGCATCCTCAGTGTATAGGACTTTCTTCTGTCAGACGAACACAGTTGGAGTAGTTTTAAATGTTATCCTGGTTCTTCCATGCTTTATTCTTCTTGTGTTCTTTCAGCTTAACATAGAAGTTCTAGTAAATTGAAACTGCTTCAGTCCAGTTTTCAGAGTTTAAGTTCAGTTTAGTTCAGTTCAGTGTGGTTTAAGTTTTACTGCTGAAAGTCCAAACACTGAAGAGCAAATCCATCGATGCGCAACTCCAAAAGTCCCAAACCAAGCAAGCCAGTGGCGAGGAAAAAACTTCACCAATTGACAAAAGTGAAGGAAACCCCCCCCCGAGAGAAACCAGGCTCAGTTGCGCATGACCATTTCTCCTCTGGCCAGTGGAAGTTGTCAAGAAGTTGTCAAGAACATGCTGATAGCCCAGTGGTTAGTGTGCCGACATATAGTATAACGCAACGCACTCTGGGTGTTCAAATACCAGCTTGTGGACCTTTCCCGATCTCGTCTCTGCTCTTTATGCCACTTCATTTTGTGTCATCCTACTGTCCTATCAAACAAAGGCAAAAATGGCAAAAATAAATCTTTAAAAAAAAAGCAATGTGAATCTGGCAGCCGCCAGACGTCACTAGCTATGTTTCCATCTAAAGATGTGAATTAGATTCATGCGCAAAACTGGAATATCACATAAAATATTGGCAAATAAAGCACCGTTTCCATCCAATGAGTCAAAGAGAACAGAATAGTCACTTCCTGAACTGGCGCCAAATATCAAATAGAAAAAATGAATTGCACTGTGGGCCTTTCTTATACAAAAAATTGCTTGCGCATCAGAAGACCAAACGCAATGAACGTGTGGTGGACAGTTCTGGAGGTAATAATACTAATGGCAGACTTTGGCTGAGGGACAAAAATGTACAATGACAAAAAAAAAACATTTCAGATGTTTTACAACGAGGTGCCGCCTCATTTGGCTGGTTTGTTCATTAATGACGTCCCATCTGGCACATTTTTTGGATCACATTATCTGTTATCACATGACTTTTTTTTGATGTGCAGGCTGGAATTTTGTCTGTAAATGTGTTTCCATCATAACTTTTTAATTTACATATTCAAAATTTATCAGAATCTTGACATTTCTAATAAGAAATTTTATTGATGTGATATTCCAAAATGGGGGTGACGCGGTGGCGCAGTGGGTAGCGCTGTCGCCTCACAACAAGAAGGTTGCTGGTTCAAGCCTCGGCTGGGTCAGTTGGCATTCCTGTGTGGAGTTTGCATGTTCTCCCAGTGTTGGCGTGGGTTTCCTCCGGTTGCTCCGGTTTCCCCCACAAGTCCAAAGACATGCGCTATAGGTGAACTGGGTAAGCTAAATTGTCCGTAGTGTATGTGTGTGAATGGGAGTGTATGGGTGTTTCCCAGTGATGGGTTGTAGCTGGAAGGGCATCCGCTGTGTAAAACATATGCTGGATAAGTTGGCAGTTCATTCTGCTGTGGCGACCCCAGATTAATAAAGGGACTAAGCCGAAAAGGAAATGAATGAATGAATATTCCAAAATGCACATTAAAATAGGATGGAAACATAACTCGTGTTTTGAGTTAACAATTTAAAAATTTGATTTTTTTTGTTACAAAAACACATCAATCCGCTTCATAATACATGTGTTAACCCCCTGGTGGCATTTATTAGGTTTATGATGGATTTATGCACTTAAAAAAATTGCCATTACCCAACAGCATTATTTAGCATGGAAGATCCAAGATAAAATTTAAAGCTACTCTGACCGTGTTAGTCTGACAGAACAAAGTCACATACACCGAGGGTAAGTTATTTTCATTTTTGGGTAAACTATTGCTTTAATGCATTTAGCTCTTAATATTTGCCTTAATATTAATGTTGCTTTTATTTTACACATTCGCAGAACCTGGTTATATATGATGAACACGAATTCTTGGAATGACAGCTCTATCGATGAATACCAACAAACACTCAAGAAAATCAACCAGATAGTCATAGTCGCGGATTCCTTTGTAAGAGTCACACGGCTTTTAAATATACTGTAACTGCTTATTTTACTACACATTTACCTGACTTTTCCATGTGTTATTCCAGAATAAAGCATCAATCACCAATGGGACTATTCCTGATCTCAAAGTCAGCCCTCCCGAGCCCTGCGTGAGAGCCTGTGCCACCAAAAATCTGGCTTTTATATCACTGTTCTTGTGTTTGGCAGTGCTGTGGGCTTTGTGAAATGTGCATGCAAAATACTAAACCTGATGTAATGCGTCATTCCTCCATTGCCTGTGATTAAAAGCCAATCAAACCAACAGAGAAATTCGAGACTCACACAAACAGCATCCTGGAAATAAGAACAGAAAACGTATAGTAATAGAAAATGGGCTTTATATGTTACTTAAAATGCTTTACTAAAGATTATGTAGATTCACAGTGAATATATACATTAAAATATATATTTTTACATTCTACTACAATATGAAAACCTTTATTGACAGCATGATTCTGATTGATATTGTCATCCCTGTCTTGTAATTAAAACAATAAAATGCCAGTAATTGTATTATATCTTTGCTGTTGTCATTATTATTAATATTAAAAGTACACATCACATAACCAGTAGATTTCTGCATTTGTACACAGATAAAACGACAAATTTGTATGTAGCGCCCTCTAAAGGAGTAGCTATTACACACTTTCGACTGCTTGTTCACCAAGATTAAAATTTTGTCATCATTTCCTCATGTCGTTGGAAATTGTTTCTCTTTATGCTGGAAGTGCTTTTCTCCAGTTAGCTTTTCAGTATAACAGAAATATATGAGACTGGTTGCATCAGTTTTAAAACCTGACAATTAATCCTCATGAATTTAATAGTGTACTGTCATTTGTTTTAATATATATAGATATTAACTAACTATATTAACATAGTTTTACTACAAACACCATGGTTAACCTATAGTACGTGTAAAATGGTCAATTTGTCATTAGCATGGTTTAATTAGCCGCCATATTTTTGGTTTGCTTTTAGTAAATACACGATCCGTACGTCTATCTATCTATCTATGCTGACAGGAACAAACAATGGATGAACAACTATAGTATTCATGGTTGTTAACATTAGTTAATGAAAATGAAAAAGTAATTTATTATTAGTTTATTAACTAATGTTAACGCAAAACTTTGGATGCAATATTTATTTTAAATATCTTTTCTAATGTTTATATATACACATTAATTCACAAAACGTATCACAAAAGTTGGCCACATCCAGAAAAAACGAATGGATCTCTGTGGCCCTCTGCTGGACAAAACATTTTCTTTTATAATCCTTTTAGGTTAATCACTAACCAGATGCCAGAATTCTACACCTAAAACTTATCAATATTCATAAACAAATTAAATTCCCTGCTAAAAAAAACCCTGCTTAAACCAGCCTAAGCTGGTTAGCTGGTTTTAGCTGGTCGACCAGCCTGGTTTTAGAGGGGTTTTGGCCATTTCCAGGCTGGTTTTCAGCCTTTTCCAGCCTGGATTTTTTTTTAAAACGTCACTTCAACAAATATCTAAACCCTACAGGCTGGTCAAGCTGGTCATTTTCCAGCCTGACCAGCTAAAACCAGCTTGACCAGCCAGTAGGATTTAGATATTTTTTGAAGTGACGTAAAAAAAAAAAGTCAAATTTTACAAACTGGAGAATGGTGCTGAGTTTTTTTTGTGATAAAGTAGGCAAAAATTACTTCATACCTCACAAAAACACACGATTAACATCTTAATTTTTTTAGTAAACAGAAAAAAAGATACATATAATTTGTATGGGTAAAATGTATATATTTTTTACAATTACTCTAAGTTAGCAAATTAGTAAACAGGAAATAAATACCGTTTGAGGGTTCAATGTCCGTCTGTTCCTCACACAGATATCAGATAACTTGAAAAAAAAAAAAAAGCATGCAGATTGCAGTGCTTTTATATGGAACCATCCAGAAAAGAACAAAATATTCCTGCACTACAACAACAAAAACCTGGTAGCATGTAAAATGATATGCCTTTAGTGCAATTTAAGAGTGCAGTACAATGAATTAAAAGTAAGAAGAAAAAGATTTATTTCCTCAAAATAAGCACTCAACTGGATAAAGAATGCAGTATCACATGATCCTTCAGATTAATATGCTGGAAAGAAAAATTTCCTATTATTATTAGTGTTGAAGCAGTTGTGCTGCCTTTTATTTTTGTGGAGACTATTTAGCTTCCTAAATTCCTCTAAAAGATCATTTTCTTTCTGTCTGGCCGCAACGAGGCTTTTGACAGCAGATGAGATGTGTTTGGCCTTCCTCTTCTGTTATCCTGCTATGAATCTGAGCAGCTTTATGAGTTTTCACTCACTTCATTCATTAATTTTACTTCGGCTTAGTCCCTTATTTATCAGGGGTCACCACAGCGGAATGAGCCGCCAACTATTCCAGCCGCAACCCAGTACTGGGAAACACCCATACACTCTCACATTCACTCACACACTACGGCCAATTTAGTTTATTCAATTTACCTATAGCGCATGTCTTTGGACTGAGGGGAAAACCGGAGCACCCGGAGGAAACCCACGTGAACATGGGGAGAACATGCAAACTCCACACAGAAATGCCAACTGACCCAGCCGGGACTTAAACCAGCGACCTTCTTGAGGCGACAGTGCTAACCACTGAGCTACCGTGCTGCCCGTTTTCAGTCACTTTAAGATCTGAAATAGGAACACCAGATCAAGGTTATTATATTATGCATTTTTATGTCAATACTAATTTTAAATTGTTTACTTATAGTTTGTTGCATTAATGGTTTTGTTTGGTTTAGCTTAGTTTTTATTTTGTGAACACATGCATATATTTGCAGTATTTCTAGTTTAACAGAGTTAACAGAACGTGTCGGTAACACTTTCTATGAAGCTCATGCTTATAATCAATTATAACAATTCTGTAAATGTAAAGACACAACAAACCTGACACTGTAAAAAAAATCTTAATTAACAGTTTCCGTATTCTGTTCACAAGTGTTTTCCATTTATTTGTGGTTGTGAATTGCATAATGGGATGTTGAGCTCTGCTCTGTGGACTTTAGATGTTGAAAATTCAGCTGTACAGTTTAACAAAGTGACTTTTATTGACATTTTAGTAGCTTGAAATAATATAATGTATAAGAAATAATATATAGAGAACTAATTGTGTAAAATAACAGAAAATGTACTGGCAGCTGATTACAAGGTTTTTGTAGCGTAATATGCAACACCGGCCCAGACAATATATCACTTTAAACTATTAAAAATGTTCATAAAAGTCACTTTTTCAAACTTTTTAAGGTTAAAAGTTGTTGGAAGAAAGATCAAAATCCCATAATGCAATTCAAAAGCATAAATAAATGGCGTAAAATAAAATCATGAATATGGAAAACTGCTAATTTACGGATATGTTTTACAGTGTATACTGTATTATAATGACTACATTTATAATAGTTCTATTAATACTTATTAGTGATGCATTTAATTTTTCAATATACATGTTCATAACACATTCTACACTGATTTATACATATTAATTAGTCAGTCGTAATTGTATATATAAAGACGCATTACTATTATAAATACAGTTACTAACCTTTATGCGTGCATCATCGATGGCTTTGTCATTGTCATTATAATACAGTATAATGTTTGTTGTATTTTTATAGATACATTTTTTAGAATGATTATAAATAATTATAAACAGAGTTATAATTCATTATAAGCATGAGCTTAATACACTCAAAATATTTTTGCTGCTTGTTCAAACTACTTATTTGTAATGAGCTGAATCAACACAATTCTTGAGATTTTTTGGGGGATAGCTTAATTGTTTCATGTTCAATCTACTTAAATTTGTAAAAACAATTAAGTTTACTTAATCGATTTGTGTTGGGACAACATGAAGGAATTATGTGGAACCCAGCATTTTTACAGTGTAGAAAGTGTTACCGACATGTCTGGTGTCAACCAAAGCAAAGCCAGCATACATTAACTCTGGTGCAAACCTCTAAATAACAAAAATGAAATAACATTTTGAACAGACACTGAACCCAAAACCCCACACTCAAAAAAGAAAATTCTACAACACAATTTCTAAAGTTTTTTTGGGACAACTTAATTGTTTCACGTTCAATCCACTTAACACATGTGTAAAAACTAATAAGTTAACTTAATTCCTTTATGTTGTGTCAACACAAATCATTTGTGTGGAACCCAGCATTTTTTACAGTGCACCAATGCAACACAACAAATAAAAGTACAAATGCTGAAGAAGTTTGACAAATTTCTTCATTTGAAAGATTTAAACATGCCTAGTTTACATTTTTGGGCAAATGAAGGAAATGCGTTTGTCTGTAAAAGCGCATCTAGTTCCTTCTCTAAATAGCTTTTCGAGGGGGACAACTTAATTGTTTATGTTCAATCCACTTCAATTTGTAATAACTGTCACGGTTGTTTACTCACAAAGGCACGAAACAAGGAATTATCAAAATACGTAGATTTATTAACAACACTCACTGGAAACACGGGAAGACGGAGACACAGGAACATGGACAACACGTTGTGGCAATACAATACTCGACAATGGAAGAACTAAACAAAGGGATATATATATATATATATATATATATATATACACATACACACACATGGGCTAATGGGACACAGGAGGGGAACACAGGTGAAACTAATGAACATTAGGAAACGGCGGGAAACAGAACAAAGGAATCACATGACAACAACAGAAGCACATGGAACACTGGGGCAAGGAAAAAAACACAGAACCTGACAATAACTAATGAGTTAACTTAATTCCTTAGTGTTGTCCCAACACAAATCGCTTGTGTGGAACCCAGCATTTTTTAGTGCAGAATGTGTGCTAATTAATTCTGAAAACGATTATTAGTTTTGTTGATTACTATTTTATTTCAGTTCTCTTGTTAGTTTCAGTTATTATTTCATTTACTGTGAATTTGTTTTATTTTATTTCAGCTAACTAAAATGTTTTTTTGACCATTAGTTTAAGTTTTCGTTTACTGACCTTTAACCAGATGCCACGTAATTCACCAACATCATCCCAATGTGACCCAAAAATGCACTGAGCCCAAACAATGAGCCTGTCCTTTGTTTGATAATTACAGTCTGTGGCTCATAAGGATGAACAATGAGACCTGAAACGACACGACTATCAATCAACATCAAAACACAATAAACAAACATAGTTGCGTCCACACCTGCATCACAACATGGATCAATCTTTTGTAAATGTGCATTTGAAAACATCCCACCCCACAGATGACTGATACCTGATGAGACACCAAAAGTCTCGCTTTTATATTACTGTTCCTTTGTTTGGGGAATGCAGCGGGTGTCCTGATGAAATATTAATGCAACATGTTATTGGTGTAAGCTGTTGTTCTTTTCATTGTCTCAGATTAAAAGTCAATCCATCTGGATTAGAAGCTCATGTCTCCACCCTAACTGGTTTAACAGTGTCAAAAACAGACAATCAGACTAATCATATCTACAAATCCTGAAAATATCAGGGAATATAAAAGATTTTTATGCCTATAAAAGTCCTGATAATTAATAAAAAAGACTTGGAAAATATGAATTAAATATTCTTTTCTGCCTACTTTAAAAGAAAACTCCATCAATTTTACTACTCTACTAGAGGTAAACAGTTTTTAAGCAGTTTTAGCATTTTTGAATCCATTCAGCCAAGGGGCAGTCGTGGCCTGGTGGTTAGAGTGTTGGACTCGTG
>CAIGQV010019088.1:5707188-5749465 GCA_903798115.1 Danio jaintianensis
TCAATATAAATACATAAAAAGTGTATAAATAATACAATATTTTTAAAATAGTTAAATATTTGATTTGGAACTAAAATAAAGCAAAATAAATAAATAAATAAATAAACAAAATCGAAATAGGTTTTCATATTACTGCTTCAATATAAACATATAATAAAGTGTATAATAAAAACAAATATTTTTAAATAATTAAATACCTTATTTGTTACTGAAATAAAGCAAAATAAATAAATAGATAAATAAATAAATAGGTTTTCATATTACTGCTTCAACATAAATAAATATTAAAGTGTATAAATAATACAATATTTTTAAATAATTCAATATTTGATTTGGAACTGAAATAAAGCAAAATAAACAAATAAATAAATAAATAAAATCTAAATATTATTACATCTAAATAATATTTAGTAATGCATTTAGTAATATTTATTCATATATCAAAATATTATTACAATATTTTTAAATAATTGATTTGGAACAGAAATAAAACAAAATCAATGAAATCTAAATTACTGCTTCAATATAAATACATAATAAAGTGTAAAAATAAAACAATATTTTTAAATAATTAAATATCTGATTTGTTACTGAAATAAAGCAAAACAAATGAATGAATGACCTAAAAAATTTACAATTATAAATTAAAAGTATTTAAAAAAAATGGAAAATCTAGAAATAAAATCTAATGAATATTTTCTAATAATCTCTAACATATTAATAAACATAACAGTGTATAAATAACAGGCACACACATATTTACATGCAAATCTATCAATATTTCACTGTTGTTTTTAGCAGCACACCACTGTCCAGCAGCTTCTGTCCTCACAGCAGGATCTACAGTGTACAGCAGGTTTAGTCAGAGTTATAAGGCGCTCAGAGAGGTCAGAGGTGGAGGTCAAACCGAGCCGTGACCTCCATCACTGACCGTCACGTGTGCTTGTGTCTGTCTGTCAGTCTCTCAATCCAAATGCATGTGGAAGGATTTCTCTGATTCACTGATTGTGAGATGAGGGAGGGAGAAAGACACAAACACAATGACCAAAAAATACAACTAAAAAACTACAACCAAGAGTCTGAGAGAAAAACTAAATTAATCATTAATAATTGCACGTTATTATTTAATTACGAATATTTATAATTATGCGGGCTAATTTTGCTACAGTAGTATGTTTTTTAGATTTCAATAATATTTCAATAATTCCAAAAAAATAATAATACAAAATCAAAACCATATCTGGCCTCAAAAAGCCAAAGATTTCTGCTTTATTTGTGTCTTTTCTTCAGGCTACAGCTGCTGTTTTTGGCTCTTGAAGCTCTTGGTTGTTTTCAGCAGGTTTAAAGCGTCTTTAGACGGCTGAGGAATCCCATGATTCCATGCGGCCCAATATGAAGGAGAGAGGAGGGTGAAGCCAAGCAGATGATGATGATGCTAAACACACACACATATATAAAGACAAACAGGACAGCGAAACAGCAGACAAACAGAAGAGGAAGAACTGCAGCACCGCTCAACCAAGATCCAGATCCTCAGACAGCATGTTGTTAAGCTAATTATGTATTCTGATTGTGATTGACTTATATATTGCACTTGTTTTATTAAACAGTTAAATTTAAAACAATATTTTCAGTGATGAAATAAACTAATACAATGTGAAAAAAATATTTACCTCATTATATACACACCAAGTTATTACTCGACATATTATTATTACCATTAATATTATCTAAATTATACATTTCAGTAATTAAATTATTAAAACATTTCCTTTATTAGCTTACTGATGGCATAAGGTTATTAATAGTACTACCTAAATTATATTTCTACACAGAGTTTAAGATACGTTTAAGTAACTAAATTAAATAGTGATAAAATGTATTTTAATGACATTGATATATTTGAATAAAATAGATATTTATTATTATCATCATTATCGTCACCATCCTAATTATACTATATAAAATAAATATTTAGAATAATAACATTTAATTCACTTAATAAAATGTATTTTTGTATGCAATATGTATTATAGACATATGTGTATAATAATAATATGCATTCTAATATTATCTAAACTTTATTCTCATTTTATTTTTTTTTAGTAAAGAACGAAATAATTTACATTAAATATTTTTTTATTAAATTCATAATTACTTCATTAAATTCATAATAACACATACACAGTTAATATATAAATATTTGTAATAATATTACACATGCATATAACAACAATAATAAATAATTATGGTTATAATCATTGTTATTATTACTATTATTATTATACTATTATTAATTATTATTAATGATAATAATAATTATAATAATCATAATAATTATTATTATTATTATTTTACTATTATTATCAATAATAATATATGCATTTATAATAATATTATACATGCATATAATAATAATAATAATAATAGATGATTTTAAACAGAGCTCATTGCAATCTGGGAAGGCAGTTTTAAACAAAGCTTTTAAACCGTCTAAGTAGGCAGTTTACTAGGTTTTGTACCTGTGCCTAAATGTAAAAACAAACCAAATTTAGCGAAAAGTGCGTTTCTGAGGCTAAGCGGTGTTGCAGACAGAAAAAAATGAGCATAATGTTGATTTTGGTAAGAGACACATTAAGAGTAAGCAAAGCAGAAGCGAATGGTTGATTCATGGCTTGTAAAGCTTCAGTCAGTGCGAGCAGGGAGGAAGCCGTGCTTTTATTGGCTGATTAATGCAAAAGTTAGTTCTTCTGTGTAAGCGCAAATGCGACGTCCCTCACAACAGACCCCAATGACGTTACATGGGGAAGCTTTCAGCAGATTACATGCAAGGTCAGATACACTGGGCGTCTTTGTGAAACAGGGTTGAACTGCCTTTTTTGCACTTGACTGTTTAGAAGTGACACATCTGATATATGTTGCTTAAGTTACTGTAAAAAAACAAGGTCAGGAAATAGTAAAATCTTAACAAAAATGACAAATATATATTAAAGGTTCCGTGAAGTCCTTTGAAATGTGCATTTTTTTATTCGATGTTTGACGTAATCTCAATAGAAATATGAAGAGAGGGTGGGATATAAAGTAGCTCCTCCCCTTTTAAGAAAAAACCAATAGCGTTTTGTTTTATCACAGCTCTGCCAGTGAGAGAGGTTGCGCATCAAGGGGCGGGGCATGTCTGATACTAGAGAGCATTTGATTGGTCAAGATTTGATGAGAAACTGAAGTATGAGGTGACGTGAATAAAACCGTTGATCCATTTAGGCGAAAGTGACAAACTACAAGCTTTACATGTTTATATCAGTTTTATATCCTCCTCGAATATATATCCTTAGACTAACATCTAAAAAAACGTATTTTAATTTCACTGGACCTTTACAAAAACAAGGAATTGACGCAACCAAAGAAAGTTGTATTTTTGTACTGAAAGTTGAGTTTTTGGAAGTAGTAAAAAAAGATTGGAAGTTTGTTTATAAGGAATATTATTAGTGTTTTTTTTTATTACACAAAATATTTTTTTTGTAATTTGTTTTCTGATTGAGATTTACATTTTATATTTATTATATTTGTATAATTAAAATATATATTTTTAAGAACATTCGAAAATAATTGGTGCTAGGTGATTTAAAGAAAAATACTAAATGCAATATCATAAGATTCGTGTTGAGCAATAAATGTCACTGGAGAAAATAACATTTATTACAGACGCTTGGAACACTTTTATTTATTTATATATATTTTTAAAGAAAAAAATACAAATACACATGATGAGAAAATGTTTTGTAAAAGGAAAAATTTTACAATTGAATAAACAAACAAACAAATAAATAAATAAATAATGGTATTTATTTATTCAATTGTAAAGTCTGAATAAATAAATAAATAAATAAATAAATAAATAAGGGTATTTATTTAAGTATTTATTCAATTGTAAAAAATTTATTTGTATGCACACTGTAAAAAAATTCTTGCTGCCTTAAATTTTTTAGCTGAATCTAATCAACTTTTCTAGCCATCTAAACCCACATCAATCAAACTGACTAAAAATATTAAGTTAAACTTCGTATAACTTAAAATTGTTTGTTGAAACTTATTAAAATAAGTTAAAGCAACATTTGTTGTCTTGACCTTTTGTCTTTACATTTTTTGCACTGCACATATTTGTGTCTATACTTGTGTATATGTAAATATATATTGTTTTTCCCCTTGCTGTATTTATTTTTCCTTTTGTAATCTGTTGCATATGAATGTTAAAGCAGTCATGCTGTAAGTTTTTGTAACTAGTTGTTTTTTTCCTATTATAACGAGTTAAAAGCAATCGTTCGGCTGATTAATGGAACTTAAAATGAACTTAGTTACTTAAAGTTAGCATACTTTTTACAGCAGCCTTGGATAAAACTATACACAAATTTTCATTTCATTTTTATAAATACAACTTCAGTTTTTTTGTGTATATGTTATTTTATATAAGTTTGTTTTTGAAAGTCTTGTTTACCTAGGCTCCATTTATTTGATTACAAATACAGTAAAAAGTATTGTAATATGTAATAATGTAATATTATGAAGTCGTAATATTATGAAATATTTTTTCCCCCCGTTATAACGAGTTAAAAGCAATAAAGCAAAACTGTGTAGACAACTTAAAATAAAAATCAAGCAGGTTTGAACTACTGCACTGATAAAAAAACAAACACATAAAAGCAGCAACAAATAAATAAATAATAATATTAAATATATAAACAATGAACATTCCACCATGACTGACTACTAAATGTAAAAATGCAACAAACTCAGATGCACTTCTCACAGTCAAGCACAATAAAAAAGAGCCTCATCCGACAGATCTTTTCCCCTTTGCCAAGTATAAGCAGGACTGAGGAGAGGTGTAGTGTTGAGCCTAAAGAAGCCAGTGTCTCGTTCCCTGAGCTGATAAATGAACGCAGGCCTTTCCCAAAGCAAAGCAAACCACACACACACACACACACACACACACACACACACACACACACACACACACACACACACACACACACACACACACACACACACACACACACACACACACACACACACACACACACACACACACACACACACACACACACACACACACACACACACGAGACGGCTGGCAACACCAACAGTACTTGACTGATTCGGGACCGCACGGTGAATCACGAGTCGACTGACTGATCGAGCGCCACTACGATGATTTGAGGAAGAGGAATCGGGGAGAACAGGCGACCGTAAAACAAACCAACCAAATTACCTAATTACTAGTTCAAAGGAGAACTGTGGGATTGATACAAACTAAGCTCATTTGAAAGCATTTGTTGCATTAAATAAGGTTTTAAAGGATTTTACTAGATTCAAACCTATTGTTCGGCTGATTCAATGAATGAACACACTAAGAATGAATTGAGTTATTTAAAGTTATCATACTTTTTACAGCAGTCATATCATTATGACTTCAACATTTAGATAAAACTGTACACAAATTTACAGTTTTATTTTTAAACGTCACAATGTTATTTAATTACATATATATATTATAAATATAATTAAATATACATGTCATTTAATTATATATAACATATGTTAATGTTATTTTATATAACATATCATTTTTGTTTTTGAAAGTCAATTTTTTACCTAGGCTGCATTTATTTGATCAAAAATACATAGGGTTCCCACTCCTTCATAAACAGCAGATTGAGAGACTTTCTAAACTTTTTAAAGCACCATTAATTTCAAATCAAGAACCTTTTTTAATTCCCACCGCATATGTACCACCATGAAAGTCCTTACTGTACTTAACGTTTCACTTACACTTAATATTTATATTAAAATGTCAGAGTAATGATGATGTTTTGAATGTGTCATTTTATAAAATTTTGATTGTTAGTAAAATTAGTTAAATGCAATACTAGAAATATTACTGGTAATAATGATATTGTTTATATGTGGTTTCTGAAATATTGATAAAACGTGCATAATTTGTCACAGTTCTTGTACAAGATTTAATTTTAAGATTTTTAAACTAAGAATTTATCATTTTTTAGTTCTGTTTTTGACAGCAGCACAGTACAATTGCTGAAATAACACCATAAACAAATTTCATTTTAAATTTAATTCAAGCACTTTTAAGGAGAGCCTGTGTTTACAAATAAATACATTAATTAATTAATTAATTAAATGATTCAATATTTAAATAAAAAGTCTTTACTGTCACTTTTTGGAGTATTCCTTGCAAAATACAAGCATTAATTTCATTACAAAAACGAATGATTTCAAACAGCTGCTTTCACCTGAGCTCAACCTGTACTGAACCCAAAAGATTCCTATAGAAGAAAAGAAAAAATGACAAACAAATGAAACAAACAAAAAAAGGGACAAACGATTCGACTGATTGGCTATAAAACTACCCAAATTTGACACACAGAAAGGTAGAGGGAATAGGAAAAACACAGAGAGCGTTGACTCTCCACTGGAAAAACAGGAAAAAGGAGCAAACGAACACCAATCCAAAAAAACTAAACAAAACATGAAAACGAATGATAAGCGGAGGTCGAGCGGGCCCAGGACGGAGCCTTGGCTCCCCTCGGCGTCTCTACCTTTGGAGTTGGCTGATGGGATGAAGCTGGGTTTGGTGAAGGGGAGAGGGGGCTGCCCTGTCTTGAGAGCAGTACTGTTGGCATTGAGCGCAGCGGGCAGCTGGAATGAGTTGGACAGAAAGATGCCATCTGAGACGGGACGGGGCTTGCGCGCGGTTGGCGGCGGCTGGGGCTTTGGGGCAGGCGGAAGGTCGCCGTAGGACTTGCGGGTGGCCGAGAGCTTAACCTGACCTGTTAGGCCCGCATCTTCCTCATCCTCCTCCTCCTCCTCGTCATTGTACGAGACAAACTTGGCAGTGTAAATGGTGTCTGGGGAGGCGACCTGGGTTTTGAGGTAGGAGGTGTTTCTCTGAGGCGGAGGCGGAGGGGCGCTGGTGCTGTGGTTAGTGGCGGGTGCGCTTGAGGGAGAAGGGGGCTGGTAGTCCCGGGGTAAAGGGGGTCTGTACAGACCCGTCTCGTCTGGCGTCGGCAGCTTGCGCTCGGCTTCCTCGTGCTGCCGGCGCCGCTCTGCCTCCAGGCGGGTGTAGTACTCTTCCTCCTGTCTCCTCTGAGGGGGAAACATGTGAAGAGCTGGTTAGAGCTGCCTTCGCTAGCCTGTGCCGCTCACACCATGGTCAACGCCGGGGCTAAAGCTAATGCTCTGGCTAATCGATGCACTAGTAAAAGCACATTGCATTAGAAAGTGTTTACTAATACGATGTATATTATACTGCTGAAGTCAGAATTATTAGCCCTCCTGTGAATGTTTGTTTCTTTTTCAAATATTTCCAATATAATGTTTACCAAAGCAAGGAAATTTTCACAGTATGTCAGATAATATTTTTTCTTCTGGAGAAAGTCTTATTTGTTTTATTTCTGCTAGAATAAAAGCAGTTTAAATTTTTTTAAAATAATTTTAAGATCAACATTATTAGCCCCCTTAAGCAATATTTGTTTTTGATTGTCTACAGAACAAACCATCAATTACCCTAACTTGCCTAATTAACCTAGTTAAGCCTTTAAATGTCACTTTAAGCTGAATACTAGTATTTTGAAAAATATCCAGTAAAATATTATATGCTGGCATCATGGCAAAGATAAAAGAAATCACTTATTAGAAATGAGTTATTAAAACTATGATGTTTAGAAATGTGTTGAAAAATCTTCTTTCCATTAAACAGAAATTGGGGAAAAAATATACAGGGGGGCTAATAATTCTGTAACAACTGTATATTATGTGTTTTTGAGTGTCTGAAATGTGCTCAAATTGTTCAACATGGTGCTAAAAAAATGACATGTTTGCTACAATGCAGAGGCTAAAACTAACCATTTTCTGTCTAATATATGCACCACTGTGCCCAATAAGGTGTATACAGTAGATGTGCTGTAAATGTAAATGCAATCCTCTTTGTTTGGGGAAAGCAAGTTTGCTTATATGACATAATGTGCTTCTGAGTGGAACTGTGTAAGCTGAAACTTAATCCTGCATGTTTGGTAAAAGTAAGCTTTGTTTAGGACCAGCCATTGTAAGCAAGAAATGTCCATCTCGTCAGAAGAGCAAACATAGGAAGGAACTAGCCTTTGCTAGCCTGTGCCGCTCACACTGTCCACACTGATGCACTGATTTAGTACAGCTTCATTCTGGTAGGAAAAAAAAAAAAAAAAAAAAGAAATAAAAAGAGTGTAGCATTTGCTGATCTGATGTACAGTATAAATGCACTACTGAGTGAAATAGTAGAGCATGGTGCTAGCAAACGCCAAGGTTGTGGCTTAAATTCCCATGCAGGAAAAGAAAAAACTGATAAAAAAAAAAAAAGTTCAATGCAATGCGAGTTGCATTGGATGAAAGCATCTTTCATGTAATTTGTTTAGGTAAAGCCAAACTGCAAGCAAGCAACGCCAAAAACGAACTGTATTCTAGGTAATGGATGCACTAATGTCATGTGGTAGAAAACTGGTAGACAACAAACAAAAGATGTTTGGTGATATAATGTATAAATGTGACCATGTAGAAAAAAATATAACTTATTAATATCTTTCTGCAGCTCAAATTGTAGAGCATAATGACTAGAAATGCTAGGTTTGCTAGCCTGCACTGCTCACACTGTCCACACAGGGGTTAAAGCTAACTGCATTCTTGCTAATGGATGCACCAATGTAGTGCACCAACTATGACTTTTGTTTCAATAAACTCCTAATTTGGCACTTATTAATAATTATTAATCTAGTAGTTAGGTTTAGGTAGGCTCACACAGAAATCCACAGATTTTTGAGCTCAACCTTCAATCTATTTTATTATATAAATTTGTGTAAATATATATAAAGTTAAAGTTTTAAAATCACTTTGGGAACTGTAAAGTTTGAAAGAATCCAGCAATTAAATCAGAAATCTGAATTATATGAAATAAATCTACTTTGGTTGAGTTTTGTTGCTTGCTTGCAGTGCAGTCACGGCATAAGACGTCACTCACAAAAAATGACGTTTGCTGTTTGTTCACACTACTTAAAATGAGCTGAAACAATACAATTCTTGATATTTTTTGGACAACTTAATTGTTTTATGTTCACTCCACCTAAATTTGTAAAAAAACTAATAAGTTAATTTAATTCCTTCCTGTTGTCACAACACAAATCAATTGCATTTTTTTACAGTGTTTACTACTCGATAGTAATCCCACCAGATGGCGCCAAAGAGGAACAAGACATTACATGGGTCTCGTTCTAACTGGAATGAAAAGCCATGGATCATAAGATACCGTTACAAGCTTTGAAGATCTGGCTGGCATTTGGTGGTTTATTGTAGCTCTGGAGAAAATCACCCAGCGGTTGGCTGCTCTGGTTTCTGTGCATGAATTCCCTGGGTTAGTAATGCGGTGGGAATGTCTCACATATGAGAGCATGTGGAGGCAAAAACACACATGAAGCCAGCTCAACGGCCTCCACGAAAAAACCAAGATGGACCATTTCCAGCAGCACTTCCAAAGCAATGTTGTATGGAATGGCAATGGCCTCCCAACAACAACAACAACAACAAAAAAAGCTGTATTTTTTTGGTGTAAAGATCTGACGTGTGATTCTCATGCGTTTCTTTGAAGGACATGTGGGGGGGATCACGTCACAAAAACACAACAGATGAGATGTTGTGAAGACATGCAGTTGGACATCACAAGTGGGCTCTGAACTTAACAGTGGTCTGAAAATGACGCACACAGACACAAATAAAACTGAATGGTCAGAAAGTGGAACGACACTTTTTGGTCATGGAGAATGTAAATTCAGACCACTGGTAAGTTGCTGACCCGCTGAGGCATTCAAGAAGTGGGCTTTAAAAAAACAACTTTAATTTAGCCTCTGCCAGCCTCCAACTCCTGCTATTAGGGCATATTGTATATAGACATAAGTTGCTTTAAATGAAGCACAAGAGGCTGTGTATATTGTACAGTGGGATGTATTAATTATCAGTGTCGGCCTCCAATCACACCCACTTACAAAGTCATGAAGAACCGTCAGCATCAGGTGAAACCTTGAAAAAGCTTGTCGTTAGCATGAATAAGCATCGCTGATCATGTATGTCTTCTTAAAGGGATAGTTCACCCAAAAATGAAAATTCTGTCATTTACTCTCCCTTGACTTGAGAGTATTTTTTTTCAGATATACTGAAGAACGTCCAGTAACCATTGACTTCCATAGTTCCATATTGGTTCCTACTATGGATGTTAATGGTTCCTGGGTTCTAACTTTCTTCAAAACATCTTTGTGTTCAACAGAAAAAAAAATAGGTTTGGAACAAGTGAGGGGTGATTAATTTAGTAAATGATTCATTGATGACAATTTACATTTTTGGGTGAACTATCCCTTTAAAGTAAATAGCAAAATTTCCGGTTTGGAACCGATCAAATGTATTTGCTATTTTTAACATGACTTCTGTTTAAAGGGATGGTTCACTCAGAAATAAACAATTTACCACCATTTACTCACCCTCAGGTGTTTCCAAAAGTTAGCATCTTATTTTGTTTTGGAGATATTTTGGAGATAACAGTTGGAAATCGGTAGCCATTAATAAATTCATTTGAATGGTTTAATAATTTAAATATTTTTCACCATTCAAAAATAACAAGTATAAATATTAGGTTAATTGAAATCATTTAGACTTGTCCCTATTCATCTTAAAAAATAATGAATGATTCAAATAAAGATAATCAAATAGTAAAAACTAAAAATACTTCTTAATTTTCAAAAATATACATTTTTATTTAAATAATTATCATATTAGACTAACTGTTATTTAATTTAACCATCTCTGCTTCTGAAAAAATAACACAAATATAATTAGATATTAATTATAATTAACATATTATAAAAATTAATTATTAAAATAAACAATCAAATATTAAGTACTAAAATACTTCTCAATTTTTAAAAGTATATGTTTTTTATTTATTAAAATTTAAATAATTATCAAAATGTGTTAAATATTAGACTAATTAGAACAGTTTAACTATCTGTTTTTAAAATAAATAAAACAAAGTTAATTAAATATTAATTAGAATTTACATCTTATAAAATTAATGATTAAAATAAATATAATCAAATATTAAGTACTAAAATACTTCTTAATTTTCAAAAAATATATTTTTTATTTATTAAAATTTAAATAATGATCAAAATGTATGAAATATTAGACTACCTAGAACAATTTCTGCTTCTAAAAAATTAACACTTATAAAGATAATTAAATATTAATTATAATCTAAATCTCATAAAAATTATTGATTAAAATAAAGACAATCAAATATTAAGTACTGAAAATACTTCTTAATTTTCAAAAATATATATTTTTTATTTAATAAAATTTAAATAAAGCACTGGCCAAAGAAATGTTTAATGAAAAAACAAGATTTGTACTAAGGATATTATTACTGGTTGCAAAAAAAAAAAAGATAACAGTACACTGGATGGAAGATGGTCCTCTAAAGGTGGCTCAGTGGATTCAGAGACTTAAACAGGTCTATGTAATGGAAAAAAATGACAGCATGTCTACAAATGAAGACTGATATTTTTCTGAAGAGGTGGAAAAGTATTACAAGATATTTAGATATGTACATTTAGAGGTTATTTAACCTATCACCAATGTTATTAAAGGTAAAAATGCAACACAAATGTAACTTGATGTACAAATGTATCCCCTGAAAAGACTTTATGATGGCAATACTCTTTATTTATTTATTTTTCTTATTTCATTTTTTATATTATTTTTTTTAATTCCCTCGTCTGTAAGGGGTTAAATTGTTGGAGGAGGGGTTGTTCTGTAAAAAAATGATTGAAAAATCATAAATAAAAAGTAAAATAAATAAATAAACAATTATCAAAATGTATTAAATATTATACTAACTAGAACAGTTTAACCATCTCTGTTTCTAAAACAAAGATAATAAAATATGAATTATAATTTACATCATTAAAAAAAACTGATGTAAACATTTAACTATTAAAATCATTAACATAGATATTAGTCATGTCAATGGCTACTGATTTCCAACAGTGTCCAAAATATCTCCAAAACAAACCAAAAGATAGTATAATGGAGGGTGATTAATCGATAACAATTTTCACTTTTGAGTGAACTATCGCTAAGTTCTAACTAAGGCCTGACTGAGAGAAATAAGAAAAAAGCTATTATCATGCCTGCAGTTGCACATTACACACTATAAAAATATCTGTTTCTGTTACAGTTTCTGTATTTTGTAAGTGTTTTCCATTTATTAACGGTTGTGAATTGCATTATGAAAGCTTTATCTTTGCTCTGTTGAATTCCACAGTTTAACAAAGGGACTTTTATTGACATTTTAGTCGTTTGAAATAATATAATGTATAAGAAATAATATATAGCAAAATAAGTCTGTAAAATAACAGAAAATGTACTGGCAATTTGTTACAAGGTTTTTGTAGCGTAATATACAACACCAACCCAAACAATATATCATTTTAAACTATTAAAAATGTTAATAAAAGTCACTTTTTCAAACTTTTCAAGATTAAAAGTTGCTGGAAGAAACATCAAAGTCCCATAATGCAATTCAAAAGCATCAATAAATGGGGAAAAATCTTTAAAAAAAAAAAATATATATATATATATATATATCAGAAAATGCGGAAAACTGCTAATTTACGGATGTTTTTTTTTTTTTTTTACAGTGCACAACAACTTAAAATCTCATCTTATGACATGCATTTAGTTATACAATTCCTAGTTGTCTGCACGTAAATACCTTCTCGTTGGTCTCTCTCCTGGCTCTCTCCTCCTCTCTCCAGTGTCTCTCCTCCTCCTGTTTGGCTCGCTCTTCTGCCTCGCGCTTACGGATTTCCTCCAGCTGCTGCTTCCGTCGTCGCTCCTCGTCCTGCAGCTGAGGCGCACAATGCACAATCACATTTACCAAAAAAAACAATAGAACACAGAGAATGAGAGTGAACTGAGTGAATTTGTTTTCTTTGAATCTAGAAAAAAAAATTGTGCCTACATCTGTGTTGTTAATGGTTCATAAATTGTAGTTTTGTGTTTAAACTTACATTACCGTTCAAAATCGTGGGGTCAGGTTTTTGCTTTCTTTCTAGTATGAGAAAGTTTATTTAATAGTAACAATATTCTTCACAATATAGTTTTTTTTTAAATAAAGGTAGTTATTCCAGAAAATGTACAAAAGGGCTTTATATAGTAACTAAGCTTTAATATTTAAGAAAAGGACTTGATCTTGGGGTCAGGTTTTTGTTTTCTCCAATTATATTTATTTTAGTAAGAATTCAGCAAATTGATTAAATGTGACAGTAAAGCGATTCATTATTTTAGTAACGATTTTAAACAAACGCTGCTCTTTTGAACATTATATTTATTAAAGTATCCTGAATTAAAAATAAAAAGCAGTGTATTATATTTCCACAAACCTATTAACTAGCACATTTGGTAAACATTGATAATAATAGGGCTGGGCGGTATGACCCAAATTAAATTAGTTTATTTCATGATAATGATTTCTTTTTTATAAAGGTAGTTATTCCAAAAAGTGTACAAAAGGGCTTTATATGATAAATAAGCTTGAATATTTAAGAAAAGGACTCGATCTTATTTGATTTATGTTGCATTTTATTTTTAACCTTATAAATATAGTAAACAAAATATGACTTTAGATGAACGTCATTTCAGTTTTATGTGGACAGACCTTATTATTATTATTATAATAAACATTTTTCAAGTAACATCTTCTCACAGATTTAAAATATATCCCAAGTATAACAGGAAAATAAAACGTAAATATGAAAATATAAATATGCAAACACTAAGGAAATATCAATCTGTTTTTTCCTTCAAAAATACAAAATGGAAACAAATACAATTCTTGTATAAATATTGAAACTAGGAGATCACTTTTCTCAGTCTCACGCACGCTGCATGTGAGTTGGCCACGCTCACTTATTTACATATTATGGTATACACAGAATAAAAATCTAATAATAAAATAATAATTCTACTATTAAAATCTAAATAAAAGAAATTCTTTTATGGCACACACTTCCACCGGCGCTAATGCTATATACTGTCATACCGCCAAGCCCCAGATAATAAGTTAAAATGTTTCTAGTGCCGCAAATTCGCAATTGAAAGGATCATGTGACACTGAAGCCTGAAGTGACAATTGTTAAAAAATATCGACTTAAAAAAATAAATAAATCACAGATATATTTTATCAGAGATATACAAGATACACTCAAAAAAGACTTTTGTTTCTTGTTCAATCTACTTATTTAAAAAGAGTTGAAACAACACAATTCTTACGTTTGTTTTGAGACAACATAATTGTTTTATGTCCAATCAACTTAAATTTGTAAAAACGATTGTGTTAACTTAATCGATTTGTGTTGGGACAACATGAAAGAATTGTGTGAAACCCAGCGTTTTTTACAGTATATATTTCGTAAATATATTCGAATAAAAGTTATTTTAAAATGCTATAACATTGCTGTATCTTTTATTAAATTACTGTATTTTTAAACAAAATACATAAAGCTTGGTATTTTAAGTATAAAACATTTAAGAAAAAAAATCCTACTGACCCCAACATTTTGAATGGTCGTTTTTAATTTGTAAATCAATAGTTAAACCTAAAAAAGTGATAAAAAAAAAAAACAACATTAAACAAAACATGAATTGTAAAAAAAAATACAAAATAATAAGAGTAACCTAAAAAATAAATAAACAAAATAAAATTGATAAACATAAAAAAATTATAATAACAAAATAATATTAGAGTAATCTAAATGACACATTGTACTCATTAATAGTTTTTTTAAAGCTTAGCCTGCTGTGAGGATAACATAAAAATAGAAATAAAATCCTACTGACCCCAAACTTTTGAATGTTGTTTTTAATATATAAATCTATATTTAAACCTAAAAAAGTAATTAAAAAAACAACATTAAAAAAATATGATTTGTAAAAAAATAATAATAAGAGTAATCTAAAACAAAACAAAACAGAATAAACAAAATAAAATTGGTAAACATAAAAAATAATAAAAGTAATAGTAATCTAAATGACACATTGTATTCATTAATAGTTCAATTAAAGCTTAGCCTGCTGTGAGGATAACATAAAAATAGAAATAAAACATTTAAGGAAAAAAAAATCCTACTGACCCTAATCTTTTGAATGGTCATTTTTAATATGTAAATCAATATTTAAACCTAACAAAGTGATAAAAAAAAACAGAACATTAAACAAAATATAATTTATTGAAAAAAATAAATAAGAGTAATCTAAAAAAAAACAAAAAAACTAAACAATAAACAAAATAAAATTGATAAACATAAAAAAATAATAGTAATAAAATATGAGTAATCTAAATCAGTGTTTCTCAACCATGTTACTGGAGGATCACCAGCTCTGCACATTTTCCCTGTCTCCTTAATCAAACAAACCTGATTCAGAGCATCAGCTCATTAGCAGAGACTGAAAGACCTGTAATGGGTGTGACAGACAAAGGAGACATCCAAAACATGTAGTGTTGGTGGTCCTCCAGGAACGTGGCTGAGAAACACTGATCTAAATGACACATTGTATTCATTAATAGTTCATTTAAAGCCTAGCCTGCTGTGACGATATAGAATAGAAA
Organism: Danio jaintianensis; assembly: GCA_903798115.1. Taxonomy (NCBI): domain Eukaryota; kingdom Metazoa; phylum Chordata; class Actinopteri; order Cypriniformes; family Danionidae; genus Danio; species Danio jaintianensis. The sequence goes on from CAIGQV010019088.1 coordinate 5,722,943, forward strand.
CATATAAAAAGTAACCAGCACATTTATCACCGTTACATTTGTGAGAATGCCCTCAGTGACGAGAGGCTTCATGCACCCACGAATAAACACATGCACACACACACATTTGCATGCAAAACAACTTACAGATGGCATTGCAATGCTTCCTCACACCTACATAAAGTCATTCAAAAAGGGAATCCAAACACTTCCATCGAAACGCGATACACAATACAATGGTAATAGAAAATACAAATCACTGGCCATACACCTGATCCTTCCAAAACCAGAAGGACGCAGACATAAACAAACACATGTCCAATCAGGAAAAGACAAAGAGGAAACCCAGAGCAGAAAAAACAAATGCGAAAGTAAATTAGCGCCAAAGCGCCTGGGTCAAGATAGACTTACATACAGCGGTGATGAGTGAAGTGGAGGAAGAAACAACAGGAATGGAGATTACAGCACACGGTAATGAAGCCCACATGCAAGCGGAAGAGAGAGAGACCAGGCTGGAGGAAAACATGCACCAACCGGGCCCTCGTGATGATACTGCACTGAAACAACAGCTGCCCGAACCAGCAGAACTTTATCAGGCTCTCCAAGAAGAAGAAAGAGAGGCCAAAGGTTTCTTTGAGATGAATTTGGGGATTTTCTAGCTAGGTACATTTGAATATTTATGTTAGGCCTATAGTGCAGACTGCTCACTTAGAAAAAGAGATCATAGTCCTGTGCATGTTTTAACCTGAAGTGTGTCGTTTTAGGTGTCAATGGTAAACAATGCACACATCTAAATTATTTTAATAATTGAAACGTTGTTGTTGTTGTTGTTGAATTTGTACTCATAGACATCACCTATATACTATATAATTGCAGGTTAACTATGTTTATATATAATAACTTTAACTTTTAAAAGCTATTAGTTAATTATTTATTTTTTTATTAAAGTCATTAGTAACTAATACAGTTATGGCGACCAATAACTCTAGCTTTTCTGATTTGTATTGTAATGCACTAATGTGCACCTTTTGTAAAGCTGCTTTGAAACAATAACTATATAAATAAACATGAATTGAATATTTCCAATTATTCTAATAATTATGTTAATGATTTTAATCATTAAAATAATTGTTGTAAACATTTAAAATAACAAGGGATGAGTGCAAATTTTAATTGATTTTTAATTGTCTTTATTATGTATTTTATTTCAGAAACAGAGATGGTTAAATTATTCTAATTAGCATTTTGATAATTTATATACATACATATATATATATATACATATATATATATATAAATTATATATGAAAAAACAAGTATTTTATTTTATTATTTTTATTTTAATAATAAATATTTAATTTCTAAATTTAAATAAAATTAAATTTTAAAATTAAATTAAATAAAAAAAATTAACAAATGTTTTAAAGGTTTTAAAAACTATAATAAACTAAATCTATGCACAACAATCTGTCCAGATCGGTGTCCTCAGCAGTAAATACATGGAGCACTTTTAAACAAATGTTATTGTAAGGAAAATAATTAAACCACTATGGTAAATAGAGTTAAAAATGACCTTTTTAAATAATTATTTTAAAGTTTTATTGAGATGGATTGTTGGTGATTGTATGGGTGTTAATGGCCAGATTGGGTAGCAAAACATGAACAAAGGAAAAATAAGACCTGTTTAAAAAAAGATTTAAGACCTACAATACAATATTTCAGTAAATTTGTGACTTTTTAAGGCCTAAAATTTATTTTGATTGTGAGATTTAAGACATTTGAAGACTTTAAAACCATGCAGATACCCTGAAATTACTAAAGTATTTTATTTACATTTATTAGCCTATTTGGGTCTGGTACTATTGGTTTGCCAGACCAAATGAACACAATAATAAGTTTTGAAAAGAATACCATTTGACAGGCTCTCAAATGACACACTTAAGCTTAAATATGTTATTTAGATGATCCATTGGGCTGATTTTTATTGATTATTCTACAGCAGCAGTTTTCCAGTGGAGCACAATTAACATCCCAGGATGGAGTCTCCGTGACGGCTTGAAAAGTGGTACATCTCTCTCTAAATACAGGCCGAATGAAAGGGGGAGGCAGTGAGCAAGAGGAGACACAGGTGGAGCCGAAACAGGAAGAGGTAAAAGAGCGTAAAGAACATACCAAGTCTAGTACAGAGATTGCTGGAACAGCAGTCTGCTGCAGGAGAAACAAAAAACATACAGAGCAACCAAAGGGGTGGGAGAGAGAGAATAAATCAAGAATAAGAAATAAAGAAAAGGAGGGCTTTTTGGGGTGCTTTTCCATTGCGTGGTATGACTCGGCTTGCTTTTCCACTATAGTACAGTACATGTCTTTATTATCGTGCCGCATCTACAGCTTGGTTTTTATGGTAAACACAATGCAAATAAATTAATATCACCCCAATTAAGCTCATGGTGGATTTGCTCATCATCTACCAATCAAATGTATGCTTGTACTTCCTTTACTGACGATACACCCATTTTAAAGCTGCCTCTTTTAGTGGCTGGGTTTGATTATTTAAATCTAGTTGTTCGCGTTGCAAATTCAATAGTTATGTTTCCATCCAAATATGTGTATTAGATTTGTGCATAAAACTGGAATATTGCACAAAAAAAAAAAGCGCCGTTTCCATCCAAAGAAAACCAAATCGTCACTTCCTGATAAACTGGTGCCAAATATCACAAATACATATATTTGCTGCGGTAGGAGAAGTCACTGTGGGCCTTTTTTTCTTATATAATAAACTACTTGCGCTTCAGATGATGAAACGAAATGAACAAGCGGTGGCTTTTGGAGACTTAACGCTCAAGACAGTTCTGAAGGTAATAATACTGAACCACTTTGATGTCAGACTTTGGCTGAGGGATTTTACAAATGACCAAAACAACATTTCAGATGTTTTACAATGTGGTCATTCCTCGGGTTTGTCCATTGTGGGGAAAAAAGGAATTTATTTAATATTACTTTTGTCTCTTTTACTTTTTATTAAATATATGTACTGCTTAGTGATATATTAACCAAACTTCTTCTCTGTGACATGCTTGAATATTAATTAGCATTTTTTTTTGCAGAAGTAGATGCAGCTGATGGAAATGCAGAGGCCTCAATGTCTAAAATTAACTTTAGCTCCGCAGCTAGACTTCCTGTGAGCAGAGATGGGCTGAAGCTGATACAGAATATTTGCAGTTCAGAAGTTTTATGCTTTTAACTCTGTGCAGACAGTTTGTAGAAAAGAGGGAGTATGTTTGAGTGCGGCCGCCAGAGGACTGAAGAATAATTGACAAATGACGATTTCACCAAAACTCCACCTTTTAATATCAGTTGTGTATAAATACTGGAGTCAGGGAAGTGCAGAGTGGTTGCGGACCTCCCAATTGTAATTCTTGCATTGCATTGGTGTAACGTAAGGGACAGACGTGACCCAGAGCTCTGTATATCGAATTATTTATTTGTATATAATACATTACTAATACTTCTGCATTGAAGAAAATCCTCTCCTGACTTTTTATTGAACACGCATGGAATTGGCAAATAATTCCAACACCGTTAATGCCATCCCATCATGACCATTTTTTTATCACATGACTTATTTTGACGCAAAGACTTTTTTTTTTCCCAGTAAGTGTGTTTCTGATCATTTTATGATCAAATTAAAAGTTTATCTTACTCATTATGCACAAGCTTTTTTCAAAATATATGCGCATCTTGGCATTTCCATTAAGCATTTTTTCTGCTATAAAAATCGGTGGATGGAAACATAGCTGATGATGTAGGTAGTGTCGATTCTTTCTGGCCAATCAATGATCTGCAGTGTTTTGTCACATCAGTATGGCTCTCTTGGAACTTCAGCCAACGTGGTACTAAAAAAAAGTACCAAGAACCAGGTACTGTACACAGTGGAAATTACCCCCCAAAAGTGAGCCTTACCAACCCATACCAATCCATACCATGCAGTGGAAAAGCGCCATTATAAAAGATAAACGTAAAAAAAATCTAATAAAAAACTGGCGCAGTGGGCTGGGACGCAGTGATGTGCTGCCAGGAACATTCCAGGGCAGTATGGGTCTGATTAGCGCCAGCAGTCCACTTCCCTTTCACAAACACTGCAGCTGGTGAGGAATTTTTCCCATCATTCCATGTCCCCCCCCACTGAAACAATGGCAATATTTCCCTTCAAACACACTTGAGCTTCCCTTAGACGGCTCGACCTGCCGACTCCTCATAGATGGAGTGCTATAAAGGCAGCTTCCAGCAGTGAGCGACACACAGCCGACTCTCAGGTGTTGCGGCAGGTGTTGGAGGAAACAACGTTAGTGCATTTCTGAGGGCTGACCTTTGTGTGTCTCAGAGACTTGGAAAGCAAAAAAAGGAGGTATTTGGAACTGCAGCACACATGCCAGCCCACCAAGAAATTGAGAGACTTTTTTGAAGGATTATTTGTTTTCTGGACACTGATTAAGCTGTTAGTTATTAATAAGCGGAGCTTTATATATGACGTTTACTATGACTACAGTTGAAGTCAGAATTATTAGTCCTCCTGAATTATGAGCCCCCCTGTATATTTTTTTCCCCAATTTCTGTTTAATGGAAAGAAGATTTTTTTTCAACACATTTCTAAACATAATAGTTTTAATAACTCATTTCTAATAACCGATTTTGCCATGATGACAGTACATAATATTTTACTAGATATTTTTCAAGATACTAGTATTCAGCTTAAAGTGACATTTAAAGGCTTAACTAGGTTAATTAGGTTCACTAGGCAAGTTAGAGTAATTAGGCAAGTCATTGTATAACAGTGGTTTGTTTTGTAGACAATTAAAAAAAATTATGGCTTAAGGGGCTAATAATATTGACCTTAAAATTGTTTTAAACATTTTTTAAATGCCTTTTATTCTAACCAAAATAAAACAAATAAGACTTTCTTCAGAAGAAAAAATATTATCAGAAATACTGTGAAAAATTCCCTGCTCTAATAATTAGGACTTCAACTGTATATCCTTATTTATAAATCCTTAGGTTTGTGTCTTATTCTTTTAACCATATTAATAAGCATTTCTTAAACAATTCTAATAATTAAAACGTTTTTTTTTTTTAAAGAAAATGAGGGATGAGTCTATTTTAATTAAGAATCTACATATCATTCAATGCAAGTAATAAACTAAGAAATTATTAGTGCATTTCAAATGTTTCTAATTGACGCTACATGGTTGGTTACCCAAGGTCAGAAATGATTCTGTCTCTGTAAAGCAAACAAGTCTCAGATTTTGAATGGCAGATGAGATCAGGAGAGATGTACTGATCTGGAAGGGCAGGCTGATGCTGGTGCAAGCAGTGGTATGGTGTCCAGTGCTTGGCATCCAAAAGCCCTGCTATTCCCCTCCGTCAGTGCAGCGTGTATAGATATATATCAGCAGTGCAGCATGGAAAAGCAATGACATAGGCATGTTGCAGGAGCACATGGCAAAACAATCATTATAACAGCCGAGACTAAAGCATCGCGCAGGGAATCCTGGGTTAGTGCTTCCATCGCAAGTCGGTCCTGCTGTTCACTGTGAATTAAAGACTATGAACATACAGAAACCTCAATTTTAAACAGCACCGCATAGCCCCATAGCCAAAAGATTAAGCCTTGCAGCAATGGGAAAAATACATGTATTCGAGCAGGACTAGTTGTTTTTCTAAAGCAATAAAAACACATTAATGTTCAATCTTCTGCACATTTATCAGGCTAACACTTGAAATACAAAGTTAAAGCATTAGTAATGTGATGCATTTCATAACAAGGCATGTTTCTGAATAAATTAGTTAAAAACTCAGCTTTGCCAGAATAGAAATTAAATGCATGTTAATTCATAAGCTCTCCAGGCTGAATTTAACGTCTTTTCAGGGTCCTAAGAAATTCTTTTCTTTCCGCAAAATCTTTATTTAGTGTTTATAACATTTTTACTAAAGAATTTCCATAATTTTTCTAGATATTTCCAATTATCTGTGAGCATAAGATGTTTTTCAATCACAACAGCTGATTGTATCTATGCATAACTACAATTTAAGTTCAAACATTTCCAATAAAAAAAAAAAAAAGATTGAATACATTTCTTAGATTTTTCCAGGCCTGAAAAATTAAAGACGAATTAGCTCTATATAATATAACCTCTATAACCTCAACTAGAGCTAAAATTTTCTTTTTTTTTCTACAAATGATTAATTCGTCCAAAAATCTGAATTCTGTTTTAATTACTCCTCTTGTTGTTCCAATCCCGAGAGCTTCGTTCAGCTTCAGAACACAAATTAATATATTTTTAAAAAGAGCTCTCTGATCCTCCTCCTTTGACAACAACAACGGTCCTGAGATGTTCAAAGAAAAACTGAAGTCACATGAAATGTTTTGACAACCTTTGGTTCCTTTTCTCAATTTTGGACGTCTATGGAGGATGAGAGAGCTCCAGGATTTCATCTAACATATCTTAATTCGGGTTTCGAAGATGAACGAAAGTCTCAGGGGATTGGAACAACACGAGAATGAGTAATTAATAACAGATACTTCACTTTTGGGTGAACTAACCCACAATTTTTTCCTTTACAACATTTGATTAACAGCTAATCGTTGGTTTCATTTGAATAATCTTTAGATGAACATACCCTGAGATAAACTGCTTATAATATGACCAGCAAACGTCATTAACCCAGCAATCATGTCAGTCAGATTTCATATTAACTCTTAATATCCACACATTACACATGTCATTTCCTCCGTCAGCTTACCCGTGCTCTCTTCTCAGCCTCCAGTCTCTGCATGATGAGTGTGGTGTCCACGTCTTCGTCGTCCTCCTCCTCCTCGTCCTCCTCGTTTTGCTTGGACTCCTGCAGTCTCTTCTGGAACTGCCACTCCAGCATGAGTTTGCGCAGGCGGTCGTTGTCTTCGGCCGTGCGCTCGGGTTTGGCCTGCAGCTCCTGGATCTCCTTGTCCAGCAGGTCGACGATGTGAAGCTGCTGCTGCTTCTCCAGTTTCTCCCGGGCATCCCGCTTCCAGGGGTCGGGTGAAAGGCTGTCGCTGGCCGACAGTTCCTCCTTGCTGATGGTGATGTACTGCAGGTCACGTCTTTCGATGGTGCGCGGCTGCTGCTGCGGCAGGAGGTCCCGGATTACGGTGTCTTGCGGAGGCTGGCGAGGAAGGCTGGAGAGTTTATCGGGTCGAGCTGGTGGTGGAGGTTGTTGGACTGGAGGAAGGTATGATTGGGGAACTGTCATGGGAGGCATTTGTGGAGACGGTGGCACTGGGGCATGCTGGTTATTGTGCATGACTGGACCGGAAATGGAAGGGTTTCGGATTTGCACCAATTTCCGCTCCTGGTCTCGTCTCTTTCTCTCTCGCTCCTCTTCAAGACGAGCTTTTTCCTTCTCGTACCAGCGCTGTTGGTCTTCACGTTTCTTGCGGTCAGCTGCAGCCTGCTGTTGTTGTTGTGTAGCTGACGGTGGCGGTGGAAGCGGCAGGTCGGTTTGTGGCTCATAATCGTAGTGTGCTGGTGGAGGAGGTGGAGGTGGAGGAAGGTCTGAGCGGGAAGGTTGGGAGACGGGGCCGGAATGGGGCCCCAGCGGGGTCTTCCAGCGGCCTGGGCCACTCTTGTGGTTGCCCTGGGTCCTGGGACCGGAGGATGAGGAGTAGTTGAGGTGCTCTTGGCTGGAGGTGCTGGACTCCACTGAGGAAGACACCTGGTGGTTCCAGTGATCTCCAACGCCTCGCTGGTATTCGGCTTCACGTTGCTGCTGCTGGAGGAGCATTAGGTCTTCCTGGCGCAGACGTTCACCTGGGTATCCGCCCGGCATGTCACACAGTTCCTCCTGAGAGCGCGCCACCCGCTAACAGGGCACAATCACACAGACAAAAGGGAGTTATTTCTCATATTTGTGCAAAAACATAATATATGCTGCTCAAATTGTTGAGAGCCTTAAAATTTGTTTTATGAAAAAAAAAGTAATAAGATCAAATATTGACAAGGCACAATGACACAGACAGAAGTGAGTTTTTTCTCATTATATTTGTGCAAAAATATAATGTTGAATCAAAATGTTGAAAAGCATAATATATCAGGCTTAAAATTGCTTTTGTGGTAAAATAAAGTAATAAGATCAAATATTGACAAGGCACAATCACTGACAGAAGGCTGTTATTTCTCATATTTGTGCAAAAAATATAATATATACTGTCTAAAATGATAAAAAGTATAATATATGAATAAAATAAAGTCATAAGATCAAATGTTGACTATGTAGGAATTACTTTGCAAGCCAGACTAGCAACATTTAAAATAAACATTTAATAAATAATGCATTTAGCCCCGCATGTCACACAGCTCCTCCTGAGAGCACGCCACCTGCTAAAAGGGCACAGTCACACAGACTGAAGGACGATATTGCTCATATTTGTACAAAAATATAATGAATGCTGCTCAAAATGATAAAAAGCATAATATATAAGGCCTAAAATTTGTTTTGTGGAAAAATAAAGTAATAAGATCAAATGTTGTCTATGTATGAATTACTTTGCAAGCCAAACTAGCAACATTTAAAATAAACACATTTAATAAATAATGCGTTTTGGAAAAACTATTAAAAAAAGGCTTTTACTTTTTTTTTTTCTTCTAAAACCCACACACTGACCAGACACTGCAGTGTATGCATATTAAAGCTGAAATTAAATCAAATGAAATGAAGTCAAATAATTGAAATTCATAAATAGCTTTTTTAAAAGTGTGGGGTCACTATACTTTTTAATTGTTTTGGGAAGAAAAATAAAAGTCTTTCACAAAGCTAACATTTTGATTAAAGTCCTTAAAAATGTAATATTTTTAAGTAGTATTACAATTTAAAATGTTTTCTGTCTAGTGTCAAAGGTTAAATGTCATTCGGCATCAATTACTCCTTTTTTTTAGTCACATAATCCTTCAGAAATCATTATTATTAATAATGATTTGGATTTTTTTAAAATATTTGCAATAGAACCTTTCGTTACATTATAAATGCTTTTACTGACACTTTTTAGCATCTGAATAACAGCATTAATATCTTTTTTAATTATTTAAATAAATTTATTAAATCCAAACTTATTAACAGTAGTGTGCATTTTTACAATGTAAGATAATATGCATAATAAAATGAATAAAGAAATAACTTTACACCAAAATAATGTACATAAACATATTTTATATTTACTTTATGCTACCATAAACTAAATTAACTTTATACTACTATAGTTTGACAAATGCTCTGAGTGTTTCACAATATGACTGTGGCCCCAGGACACCACGCAGCACTCGTATGCATTCAATTCCTAAAAAGGCTAACCTGCATAGCCATGCTGTTGTTGGAGTGGTTATCCATAGGGGGAAGAGGCTCTGGTTCGTTGTTTTGCCAGGGCTGGCCAGGGCCCATCCTGTCCTGAGATTTGGAAGCTGGGAAAGTGAAATATTCCCTCGGGTATGTCTGCGTGGGGATGGGATACGCCTCTGGACGGGGTGGAGAGGGCTCCTCCTGTGGGACAAACAGGGTATTGACAGATTAGACAGCTGCTTTTTAAAGCCTATTTTTATTCAGAAAAGATGTGAAACAGACAAGAACAAATTGAAAGAAAATACATTTTATATATAGTAGCTGTCAACATTTGAGGTGGACCAAAAAAAGTTGTCCTAAGACAAGACACAGGGGCATTCCTAGACCCTATAAACTTGCTGTGCCCCAGTAAAAGCTTTGAGTTCCAATTTACTTTATATGTCAGTCAGTGTATTATATAAGAATGGTAATCTGAGAATAAGAGCGTTTTTTTTTTCTATGCAACAACCAAATCATTCATTCATTCATTTTCCTTCGGCTTAGTCCCTTATTTATCAGGGGTCACCACAGCGGAATGGACCGTCAACTATTCCGGCATATGTTTTATGCAGCGGATGCCATTCCAGCCACAAAAACTAATAAAATTAGATCATCCAATTCGCTTATACCGCATGTGTTTGGACTGTGGGGGAAATCAGAGCAGCAGGAGGAAACCCACACGAACACGGGAAGATCATGCAAACTCCACACAGAAATGCCAACTGGCCCAGCCGGGACTCGAACCAGCGACCTTTTTTCTGTGAGGCAACAGTGCTAACCAAATCAACGAAAGCAATGCAAGTTAAATCCAAAACAAGCTGACTTGTGCTCTGTCAAAATTAATATCTATATGCAAAAGAGATCTTTAAATATCTTCACCAGTTGGACCTTTACATTGGTTCCCAGTTAGATTTAGGATTGGTTTCTATTATTTATTTAGAATAATAACTATACTAATAATAATAATTTTTTATCAATTTAGTATATTATTTAGTATATCTATTTACATCAAATGAATGGGTAAACCTACTGTACGCCCCAGTGGAGCTTTATGTCTAGCAACACCCCTGACTATAGGTTTAGCTTTTAAGACAGCTCTAATAAGGTTTTGTCCAATTTCAAATGTTGAGTAGTGTAGATATTTTAACTAACTCCATACACAAGTTGGACTTTTGACCATTTTGTTTATCTAAATATTTGATATTTTGCTATTTGTCTTGTTTTGGGAACAAAAGTTTTTGTTTCTTTAGCATAATTAGTTTAGGTCGGATGTTATACACTGAAGATTTCGAGTTCATTCATTCATTTTCCTTCAACTTCCCTTAAAGTCCCTTATTTATCAGGGGTTGCCATAGTGGAATGAACCACCAACTTACCCAGCATATGTTTTACACAGCGGATGCCCTTCCAGATAATTAGTGTCACTTTTAGCCAGAATGTCTTCTTAAACTCACATTACCATATGTGATGAACGAATGTTCCCTCTCCTGTTTTAGCATTAAAATTAGATATCTGGTTTGTTTGGATTAACCCTATTTAACTTTTTCAGTGGTGCCGAGGCTGTGTGACAGTCTCTTTTGTTCTGTAGTCAGTGTATTATCATTGGTTATAGATCAGAGCAATGTAAATCAAAGGATGATTACACAATCAGTTAGTGCTTATGGATGTGATTAGGATTAATTACACCAAGAACACAACAAATGCTCTTGAATCAGGTTTCTATTAGACTGTGGTTTCAGAGACAAAATAAAATACAAGTTCTGGTGAGTGTTTAGATTTGAGAGACTATAATAAACCACAAGAGACTTCAAATTAAGACGACTACCAAATTACAACATGTGAAAACGCAACGTTCGGCATTAACTATTCTTATGTGCTTACTGTATGTGTGTAAAAGACACTACTAACTTACACACAACACTAACTTTTCAACATATTTCAGAGGCTTTATAAAATACTTTGGATGCTTTAGTAATGAGTCGTTTTTTTCCATGTAATTGAGTGGCGTGACCAAACCCCAGGATTCACTTTCAGTTTGCTTCAAAGGGTTCACTGCAATTTATTTAAGCCAGTTTAAGGAGTTCCCAAAAGTCCAGGGTAGTAATTTTACTTCCTTTCTTGTAGCAGAATAATTTTCTATTCGAACCAATTTATTGATTAAAGGTGCAGTATGTAAGTTTGACACCCAGTGGTTGAACTAGGTACTGTACTCCTGGTTCAAAACACATTTCCACTCGGCCCCTCCTCTGACGACTCCATACAAGCGCAGGTTGCCAGATTGACAACACCAACAGGAGCGTGCCTGATTATCGAGGCTAAAGGCTGATTTAAACAGTGTTCTAACTGAAAGCAACAGCAACCCGATAGAAGGAATATTTTCCATATTAAAAGAAGTTTTTGTCCTAACCAACATCTGAAATTTATATTTTAGAAACGGCTTCTATTTCTTGCAGCTGAACAACAGAAAACTTTGACAATGATCCCCTCAGGTACACCTCATGTGCTTTATTCAGTGTTAAATGCTAGCAATGTGAGTTTGAATGCCATTTTAACATGACATTTATTGCTATACTATTGAAAGCAGCAGCAGATCGTTCACCTCAGATATTGAAAATAAAATAAATCATTTGAAATTGAACTTTAGAACTGTGACTCAAAACCAACACATATCAGTGATTCAGCATCTACATTTAATAATGTTAAAATATAAACCTTACCATTCTGTTGGAGCACAGTGAGTGCACATATATTCTGTGCTTCTGAATGGCTGTATTTACATTTCTGTTGTGTTTCGTCTGGTGTAAACAGTCAAATTGCTTATCACTGCAAATCTCATCAGGTAGTGTGTTGTTAGGACACAGAGTTACAATGTAACCTGCTCACCTATTGTTTACATTTGTAATATTTATTTTATTTGCTAATTAATAACCACCTCATGTGGAACTATGAATCTGCATCTCATTTCGGAGGCTGCTACTGTCCACCGGAGGTCGCATTTTTGGTCACGGACACATACTTTGAGAGCCTTCCTGACTGAATGATTCAAATACGCGGTTTTCCACCAAGGCAACTCGGGGTGCTGAAACATAATTGGCTAAACTGGCATTTGGCGACAAAGACAGCCATTCCAGCACGTAACGCACATTTTCAAAGCAGAATAACTGACTTTAGCATTGTTTTTCAGATAAACAAGTATGTTCACTTAGCATGTTTCGTAAAGATATTATGGTATTTTTATGCTTTAGAAGAGTCAAAATGCATACAGCACCTTTAAATATTCACAATCAAATATGCTGTTACTTTAAACAACTTCATTGCACATTACTTAATAACTTCAATTACTAAAGATTTAACAAAATGACTCTTTACTATTCCTTAATCTGATTCATTAAATGAACCAGCGCATTATATATTTGGAATCATTTACCACTGTGTGGTTTTGATTTACTGAAAAGAAGCAACTTATACAACTAATTATATACAAGTTTCACTTAAATCATAGGTACCAAAAAGTAGTAATTCATGAGATTTATTTATTTAGGAACTGCTTGCACTGTACTTTTCATGCTTTATGTAACTGATTCTCTAAAATTATTAATTCGTTTCATTTATTCATTCATTTTCTTTTCGGCTTAGTCCCTTTACTAATCTGGGGTCGCCACAGCGGAATGAACCGCCAACTTATCCAGCATATGTTTTACGCAGCAGATGCCCTTCCAGCCGCAACCCATCACTGGGAAACATCCACACACACTCATTCACACATATACACTACAGACAATTTAGCTTACCCAATTCACCTATAGCGCATGTCTTTGGACTTGTGGAGGAAACCCACGCCAACACGGGGAGAACATGCAAACTCCACACAGAAATGCCAACTGACCCAGCCGAGGCTTGAACCAGCGACCTTCTTGCTGTGAGGCGATTGTGTTACCCACTGCGCCACCGTGAGGCCTTGTTTCATTCAATATGCTAAAAAAGATACTGATAATATTGAATGACATTGATAAGATTTTCATGTACTAAAAATAGCCAACTCCTAAAAGGTATGTGTTGGTGAACTGACGAATGTGTGCTTTTTCATGTGCTGTGTTTTTGACACAAATTAGCAAGAGAAGCTATTTTTCAATCCACCTATTCACATTAAAAAATGCCTAATGGAAAGCCAACATTTGCATAAACTTTGAATATTCGAATACAAGAATGTATGTGCACAACGGAGTAGGACAAACTTTTTATCCCATAACAAAATGATTAACTTGTTTCATTCAATATGCTAAGAAAGAAATTGATGATATTGAAAGACATTGATCAGATTTTGATGTATTAACTCTTGATGTCAACTCTTAAAACGTAGGAGTTGGTAACTGACGGATGTGGAATTTTTCATGTGCTGTGTTTTTGATTCAATAAGTTAGATGCCGTATATGCTGTAGAAGTCAATTAATTGTGAACTGATCATGCTTTATCTTTGTTTAGACTCACTAAAAACAATTCCTAAGTTGCTTTAAGAATCAGATGGACTGTTTTACTTGTTTAAGAACTGGATTTATGGACTTCCCTTTTTAAATGGTCTATTTTTGAATCATTAAAACAAACTGTATCATTTGTTTAGGATTTTTTTTTATTGCACTTTTCACTTGATGCTTTTGATGTACTAAAGATATCAAATGAATTAGCGGGAGAGCACAAGTCTCACTGTAGATTCAATAGCAGTGTGGTTACGATAAACAGCAGTGCTGAAAATGCTCAATTCACCAGCTAATGAGACCTTCAGCATACATGTGCGACATTCATCTGAGAGGTGCCAATGATAGTGTGTACTCACATCAGGGCAGAGGTTACCCGTCGAGACCGAAGTGATCTTTCCTGGGGCTCCGGGATAAACAGGCTTCCCACCTGGACTCTGAGCCTGGTCTATGAGGTGAAATGAAAATGTTAAAGGCATGACACAAATTAGCAAGAGAAGCTATTTTTTTTAATCCACCTATTAACATTAAAAAAATGTCTAATGAAAAGCCAACATTTGCACAAACTTTGAATAATCGCATAAAAGAATGTATGCACACAACTGAGCAGGACAAACTTTATCCGATAAGAAAAACAAATATGCATTAACTGCAACGGAAACACATTTACTGAATAAATTCCAGCATGTGCATAAAAAAAAAAGGTCATGTGATTTGGTTTTAATAGGTGCATCCAATTTATCCACATGTAGCCAATTTATACAGCGCAATGACAATCTGCTTTATAGTGTCAGATCTGGGGTTTGATTGGACAGCATTAATGAACAAACCAATGGAGCGACCACATTGCACAACATCCGAAATGTTGTTTTGGTCATTCTAAAATCCCTCAGCCAAAGTCCATTACCAAACTGTTTCACTACTTACCCCAAAACCAGCGTATACACTCCCAAGGAGTATCTCAAGTCTACAAAAACCATTACACGTTTGTTGCATTTCATTTTCTGATATGTGCGTAATTTATTATTTTAAAAAAAGACCCACAGTGGCTTTCCAATTGTAAAATGGATTTGCATTATGAAAAAAGTTAATATATATATTGTTACAAGCAGTATTAGGCCAGTTCAGATGAAAAAAAGAATGCAAAAGTAACAAAATGAATTACTTTCCTTAACAAAAAAAAATCATTACCATATTTAGTGACTTATTCTTTTCAGAAGTAATGCAAGATTGTAATACAGTGGTCCCTCAGTATAACGCAGTTCACCTTTCGTGGTCTCGAGGTTTCCAAGATTTTTTTAGTGCAATTTGACATGCTTTTTTTTTTTTTACAGCTCATTGTGTTCTGCGTCCTGATTGGCTGTAGACCATTGTCAATCAATCTCCTCCATGTCTCCTATACAGTACAGAATGCGTTCAAATTAACATAAATCTTCGCTAGCAGTGATCAGCAATGATCGCTAGCAGGGTGAGTTTCAACAAGGATGCAAAAAGGGTTGTAACTGTCCGCAGCAAGACCATCGTAAAGGGGGTCGCACACCGGACTCAGGACACTCTTCATATTTCTGCCACGCCACAGAGCACCATCTGAATAATTTCATTTTAAATAACATGCGAATATGCACGTCCGGTCTGTGTTACTTCCAACTATAATGTGTGCAGCGCATATGGTGTGTGACCCCCTTAAGGATGAAGTCTGCTTTAGCTTTGTGGATCAGTGACAGCAGGAAAAAGAACATTACACTGGACATTATCCGCACAAAAGCTAAAAAGCTTTATGAAACTTTTGCTGACAGCGATGAATGTTTGCGCCTGACTCAGGTTTTGATCTTTGGTTTCATTCTATAATACTTATAGACTTATTTTTCTACGGAAGTTTGATCTTTGAGAGTGTTTAAACAAGAGAGAAAAGTGTGAAAATGTTAATGCCTGTCTGAGAAAAGTGTGTAAAGTGCGTAGTGAAGGGTTTTACAACCTTAAAACATCTATAAAATTGTAAAAAAATAAAGCTGACTACTTTGTGGATTTCACCTATTGTGGGTTATTTTTAGAACGTAACTCCCGCGAATAACGAGGGGCCACTGTACATCACTTTTAAAAGTCACTTTCTTCAACACTGATGGCAGGTTTGATAAAATTATAATGTTCTGGTAAAGCGGCTCATTTGAATATATGTGAGTACTGTTATCCAAACCTTGGTGCACTCTAAAAAAGTTGACCTTAACCGCTGAAAAGATTGGTCTTACAGTCTGCTTTCAAGCTAACTTTGGTAGTTTCAGTAACATATGAACACAAAACAAACCAAGAACATCGAAACAAACTGCAGCACCAATCTACCGCAGCAAATTCCATTTTTCTTTTTTGATATTTGCTGCCAGTTTATGAGAAAGTGACGATTTTGTTCTCTTTGGATGAAAATGGTACTTTATTCGCAAATATTTGATGAGAAATTCCAGTTGAAACATAGCTACTGACAAAAAATGTCAAAAGGCACACTTACTGGCCACATTTGGGCTGGAGCGATGGTCTGCTCTGTTCTTCAACAACCTGTCCTCCTTCTTTGGTTCAGGATAGGTGTCCCACGTGCCCTGTGGGCTCTCAGGTGAGCCGTTCTGCACAGAGTTGTTGTAGAGCTCAAAGCCCTCACTCTTTGGTCTCATCTTTCCTTTGTCTCCACGTCCACGGTCTGACGCTGCACAGATGAAGAAGGGAAATCCAACAATATCAATCTGACACACTGTGTATAAAGTGGGAATTTCCCAATTTCCCACAATTCACCAAATCAAAAATACTACCAGACACGTGTCGAAAGCATTTCAAGAGTTCACACTTAGCTGATCATTTATAAGTAAGAGAGGGAGAGAGAGCCCTGGGTTCTGGATCTTCCGAGCTCAGGGCTCTCTCTTTTTACGCTTCATCGGGTGAGAGGTGAGTCTGAGCTCAGGTAGGTCTTGAGAGCTCCCCCCCTATTTAATTCAGAAAGAGGGGAAGGAGTAGGGGTGGATCGGGGATTCTTCAAGACGAAGATGGCTAAGGTAAGGAAATCTGGCTATTTATATGTATTCAAATTCATCTGATTGGTGTATCATGTGATTGCTAATGCGGGACCCGCCGTGGTCAATCATAAGCACGTGATCCTCTCGAAATTAGTTTATATATAAACTTCACTTCGATTTAATGCAACTCTTTTTTTTTTTTTTTTTTTTTTGTGTGCGACTGGGATTCCTGCGGGTGCCAGATCCCCCCCATTTCCACCCAGTCACGCATAATGCAAACTGTGTAGGCTCCTCTACAAGAACGAAGACGGGGCAACTCACTGCATAATCAAAACAGCACATACAAGTGCCATGTCTTATAGCATTAGCATAGTTTAATTTACATGAAAAATCCACATTATGTTTTTTTTTTATTTTTTATAAACGAGAATACAATCAAGGTCAATTTTATTTGCATAGCACCTTAAAACAACATGAACGTTGACCAAAGTGCTTCACAGACATGGCAAAATAAACAATTAGAGAAAAAGACAGTATATAGTTCAATCAATTTAAATATAAAATAATTGAATAAAAACATTTGTACAGACATAAGTCCTAAAACAAATTTTTTTTTTATAAGTAAGCCAAAGAGAAGAGGTAGTTTTTGACTGATTTGACTGACAATGAAATGATCCCTTTTCTTAAAACATTTAAACTACACTGTAAAAAAAATGATTGCTGCCTTAAATCTTTTAGTTGAATCAAATGAACTTTTCTAGTCATCTCAACTTACATCAATCAAACTGACTAAAATGTTAAGTTAAACTTTCTACAACTTAATTTTTTTTAATGAAACCTCATTAACTTATTAAAATAAGTTAAAGAAACATAAAAATATTTGTTGTCTTGACTTTTTGTTATTAAAATGTTTACAGTGTACCCATCAAAAGCCTGTGAAAGAATCTAATAAGCATGTCACCTTTAAAAATGTCCATAACATCCCTTTCTTCACACATTTTTCTGCATAAAGTTCACAATGTCTAAAATGTCCATCTGATGCGCGTTGGCCTTCTGTGCTGAAATTGGCAAGTTTGGAAAGTTTGTTTTTGTTAAATAAAAGTGAAACTGAAACTGTATCCAGTTACTGTGCCAGGTACTGTATCCAGCACAATGAACGATTTTGTCATTAACAGTGAAAACAATGGCTATTCTTTTATTTGTTTGATCATACAGATAGCAATGTGACATTATTTAAACTTTATGACATTATATTTCACTTTTATTTAACAGAGAGAGAGAGAGAGAGAGAGAGAGAGAGAGAGAGAGAGAGAGAGAAAGAGAGAGAGAGAAAGAGAGAGAACAGAATGCCTTTCGAGGTGCATGTAGTTTTGTCATGTAGTTCTTATTTAAAATGTGTTTTTTGTTAATGTATGGATTATTTAATAAAAACATATATTGTGTATGGAATTTAACGGGCTATAGTATTTTATTGGTCAATAAATCAAACTGAACAATCTATTTATTTGGTTAACAAGCATGAGTTCAATAAAAAAAAATGACGAAATGAACTGTAACACCGCAATGTGTGCCCAGTGCGTGCCCGTCTGCTATGCCACTGTTTACACCTCTTTAAGGAATTACTCATGCTAGCACGCAGACATTGCAGCAGGCATTGATTATTTTCTTTTTTTACGTTCTGCAAAACCCAACATTCTCAAAATTAAAATAAAACGTAGTATTTGTGTTTGTCCCATAGTTTGTGCTTACCGCGAGGCATCATGGGGGATGGCTGGTTAAGAAGTGTGGCCAGACCGTGGTAAATGGCTCCTTGTTTGGCCACCTCCAGCGTTACAACAGACCCAGTTCGCGTCATCAATTCTGCCGCTCTACAAGACAGAGACATCTTAGAGTAAAACACAAAACTGCAGACTATGATGAATGAATTTAATGTTCAAAGCATTACCAACGCAATCGCGCAATCCCATGAGAGATGCTTTAAAAAGACTAATCTCATAGTACGCGTGTTTGGATTAGCCGTCAGCTAACTGTAAACAAATGCCCCAAAAAGACGGCCACTGGAACCAATCCCAAAGGCAACTTCTGTTGCATCCATTCACAAGCCTTTCCAGGCATATGCTTCTCATTTTATTGAAATCCACAGATTTAAGAGTTTCATTGAGTCCACTGAATCTCAAAACCACACGCAAGATGCTTAAACGCAAGTCAATTTTTGAAAAGAATTTCACTGCTTTGTAAAGCACAGATTAGCCACAGTGTAAATGTTAGACTAAAAATAAAGATGCTTGCAAGTTAAATCCAAGACTATACTTCGTGAAATCATTAGTGTCAGAAATTAACTTCTCCATTAAGGGATTTCTACAGTATTTGTCTATTTTATGAAGCATTTTGTGTAAACACATAAAATCTACCTTGTCAGTCATCCTGCTAAATACTTACAAACTTCAAGTAACAAGACAAAACCATTTCCTTTAATGAAATTTTGGTTTAAGGACTCCATACAGTATATCTATCCATGCTCAAATTTTGTCCTTGATTGTGTGTATTAAAACGCAGTCCTTGCTTGCGCAGTGTAATGAAACGCTCTTAGCATGCAATCTTCTTCCATTTAGCCGGATATTGCATGCTTTACTGTAAGTCTGTTTCAACTACATTCAATCCTGTTCTACAGACATCATTATTAAAGGTCTGAATGCTCCTGAATTACCTCTCCTGTGAGAGGCCGACCAGACTACGTCCATCCACGCTAAGCAACTGGTCTCCAGCAGCCAGACGCCCATCCTGAAGAAAAACATTGGAGAAAACACAGTCAAACAACCTGAGAACAAAAAGGCTAAACTTGAGTTTGACTTTTTATCAAGATGCTACAATGTGTGTAATACAAACTTGTATCTTCAAGTATAGTGCTCGATAAAACACAAAGCACTTTAAAGTATGAGAAATTCCAATAAAAGCCTCAATTGAATTTTTCATTCTTCATTTATGATTAAATATTTGTTTTGAATACCTCGGCAGCGATATATTGCTGTAGAACATCCCAATGCTGCCTGTACTTCTAAGATAAATATGTGAAGCACACTTTTGTCTCATTAAGAAAATAAACTTAATTACAGCAGTGAGAAAACAGCAGTTAAGAAAGTAGCGGATCATAGCAATGCAGATGTTTGCATGAGTTCTGTAATTCAGCACTACAGGCAAGTTGTCTCACATAATGTATAATTTATTTTCATATGAAAAAATAAAGTGCCAGTGTTTTCTGTGTGGTTTGTTATGACTACAGGGTTCTTACACCTTCTCCAAAGTCAAATTTAGGCACTTTTTAAGTATTTTCCAGGTGCATTTTCAAACTTTTCCAGCACTTTACAAGATGCTTTTCTGATGCTATTTGTTAAGTATTCTAGTTTAACTCTGTTTTATTGATGCACGTTAGTCAGAGAGTTACAGTATTAAATACAAAGAATCACAAGACTTCAACTGTTCCAATCTATCAGCAGAAAACTAAATTAGTTCACATTTTCTTCCTCTCCGAATCAAACAATACAATTATATATTCTTGCATCAAAAACAATATTTAGGCCAAAACACAAACAAATTGTATACAATAATAATAATAATAATAATAATAATAATAAAATAAATAAAATAACATTATAGATAAAAGAAACACATATTAGGCCGTACAGCAATACAGAAAATATATAAATACAAATATGCAAAAGGTACAGCAGTAAAAAATAAATTAAATCCTTAAACAAAATTAATTTTAAAAAAAGGGGAAAAATCATATATAAACAGGCAGAGAAAATAGGTATATATATATATATGTAAATCAATATAAATATATATATATATATATATATATATATTTATAATGTTTTTCATTTTTTAAATGTGAGGAAGGGTTGCCAAATAATGTCAAATTCTTCAGTATTACCGCAAACTATATCTAATCTTTTCTATATGAATAGACTGCATCAGACCATGCATCCAATGTACATAACTGGGCGGAGAAGGATTTTTTCAGTTCAGTGTTATAAGCCTTTTAGCAATTATTAAACAGAAGGCAAGTGCACTGACTGTGAAGATGACAAGGAAACATTTGTAGGGTTAAGTCCAAATAATACTACTAGGGAGCATGGTTCAATGTCTAAAAGAAAACATTCACAATTTGATTTATGTTACAGTATTCTATAGTACAGTATAGTATTCTAAAAATAATAAAATAAAATTATATATATATATATATATATATATATATATGACATTTTCCCAACGTTGAATTACTGTCGCTGTCATTTGTTGTCAATTACATGTAATTGATCTTAAATGTCTTTATCTTAAAATGTGTCCTATTTCATCTTAAATTTCTATTTATTTTAATTTCATGCATATTGACTCTTCCAGTCGCAACCCAGTACTGGGAAACACCCATACAATCTTGCATTCACAAACACACTCATACACTACAGCCAATTTAGTTCATCCAATTCACCTATAGCTCATGTCTTTGGATGCCAACACTCGAACCTGCGACAACCTAACAATGTTTGGGCTCAATGTTAGAGATTTTGGATGAATCAAGGTCACAACATGTGTATTCTCCTATAAAAAAATATTACTAAATAAACCAAATTGAACTCACCATGTCTGCCGCACCTCCTTTGACAACAGATTTGATGTAAATACCAAGTTTGTCCTGCCCGGCACCCTAAAAACACAAAACAAAAAGCAAAAGTGTTCATTAGCACGATGAGAAAGAGCCAAATATCATTAACAGGCTGTGGAGAAGACTATAAATCTGCAGCCAGCATTCTCATAAATAAACTCATTCATAAATTCAGTCCAGATCTGACCTTTTTCTTCAGACAAGCCACATTTAACCCACTCTGAATACTTGACTGTATATCCCGGGTCAGAGGTCATTGTCTGGCACAGGCCATCTGGCTGTTGCACTGTGCAGCCATTGAAACATCAGCTCGACCTAAATGCCATTACATGTTTCTTTTTTTTTTTTAAATCTAGTAATTAACTTGAGGATACAGCAATGCATTCATTGAAGAACTTCTTCCTTTGAGATTGTTGAAATGCTCAACACTCCATCCCAACACGCAACACTCCATAACTTGAGTTTAAGCTGACTTTGAGCTTTAAAGGGGTCTGCGCTTTCAAGTTAGTAACATTTGTTTTTTTTCCCTAAGGCTGGATTTGCTATTTGAGCAAGAAAGTACCCAAAATCCCCTGGTTGTTGCCAGCGGTTCTATTTAAAGGGGATCAGGCTAAAATGTAACTATAAAAAAGGAAGGCCTGTGTTCAATTCCCAGCCATCTCAGCTATTTTCTTAAACACAAACTTCTCATACTTTTTCACCTGACAAACTAAAAGTCTGACAAGCCTTTACATCTGCACAAACATAGGAAAAAAACAGCCACTTTTTGTCTCAGGAACAGTGCAATGAAAAACAGAAAACTCAACAGGGATTTATCTTAAATTTCAATTGAAAACAAATAAAACTTCCAAGAAAAAACAACAAGAACCAATGTTGGATGTGTGCAAAATTTGAAATATTACAACACAACTCTTATTTTAATTTATTAAAAGTCATAAACAAATATCTATCTATTTATTTAAATGTTTGGGTCAGTATGGTTTTATTTTTATGCAAGGAAAGGACATTAAATTGATTTACAAATAAGACATGCAGTCCTTCAAAACTCTATTCTCTAAGCCTAAAAATCTTTATTTTCAGAGTTATTAAAAATACACTTTTAAAAAGTTTAGTTTTGCTACTATGGAAGTCAATGGCTACAGGTTTTCAGCTTTCAAAATTTGTTATTTTTTAATCAACAGGAAAAAAACCACCTCAAAGGTTTAGAACCAACTGAGGGTGAGTAAATAGTGAGTACATTTTCATTTTAAGGTAAACTGTCACTTTAAATGTGCTGTACCTGTGGGATTGACACCCAGTGGTTGAATTAGATATTGCAGTTCAAGTTCAGCTGCACAATATATCGTTTAAGCATCGATATCGCAATGTGCACATCTGCAATAGTCGCGTCGCAGGATCTTCAATGTCAAGTATGGGTTATTGTTAACCAGTAGCTTACAGATTAATGACAAATTTAACCATTGTGGATTTAAAGCTTAGCATTTGCATTAGTTTTTTTTCTGTAAAAATAAATAAATAAATCAAGTGAATTTAAAGCTTTCAGGCACAAGAAACAATAACATTTGTAGCTAGTAGTGAAGGTTTACATTAGATTTTTAGATATTTGCCATTTGTATGTTTTTTTTCCCTACCTAAAGATCTTGTTTATAATCATTTATGCAGATTCACTGCCCTATAAAATCAGCACAACCATTCTGAAATAATGAAATCTGCACAAATAGAGATATTCTGGCATCTGATAAATATATCTGGTGAAATATATTTCATATCACAATATATATTGCAGAAAAACTAAATATTGCATTGTGGTTTTTGTTTCCAATATTGTGCAGCCCTATTGGATAGGGTGTTTTTTTTCACCTGGCCTGTCATCCTCTGATTTGACAAGCGCAGGTTGCCAGATTGATGACACCAAGAAACGAGCATGCCTGACGATCAAGCCTTACACTGTAAAATAAACACTGAATGCGCTTCTCATTTCACTTTTATTGTCATCCCATAGTCACATTTTCATGACTAAAATGACATATGAGCAAGCAAGTTCCATTGAAATGTCAACCTTGCCATGAAAAAAAAATAATTTTCACCAAAATAGCGAAGCCCTTTCTAGGTTTTTTGTGTAGGCTTGTATTTTACAGTACTGTAAAAATACTCGAAAATGTCTCTGTCAATGTTTTCAAACAATTATATTTGATTGACCAAAGTCACACAAGTGCCAATTTCACATCTATCACATCCATAACCGAGAGGAGTCACATTCATAACAAAGCTTTCTCATCATCAATGCAAAAATGTTAAAATAAAGTAAAAATCAATCATTTGTTTTCTATAGTGAGCCAGCTCTTATCCTTTAGATTAGCATTGTTTCTTTTAGGTTGTGCAGTTTAATCCACAGAATTTCTACAAAGTATGTTTGTATACTGTAAACTCGCAGACTTTTTTGGTCACATCCATAAGGCATGTTTATTTTCCTCATTTAAAATATAAAAAAATGTTTACAGATTGATATTTTTCTGATCCCACTAGTCTGTGGTTAGTTGTTTTGGAAAATAAACAGATGTTTCAATATAATGTTAACATACACTCTCTCTGTGAATCTATGTTTCAAGATTTTACTGCAAATGTCACATCCATAACGCTGAAACAGCTCATACACCTTTTCTCCGCCAAGGCACCCCGGGGTGCCAAAATGTAATTGGTTAAACTGGCAGGGGACGGAGTCACACAGATCAAAACAAAGACAGTCATTCCTATAGGATAGGATACACTATAGGATACACTCCTTTCTCTCTTATGCATTAGGCACTTTGTTAGAAACACTTCTATGTTTCTGTTTATATAGATAGCTCTTTTATATTTTATACTTTATTTTCAACAACCACATACTCTATATCGAAAGTCTTTAAATAGTTTATATTTGTTTTTATTTTAAATTGCATAACTTCGATTTCTCCAAGTTTAGATTCTTATTGTTATTATTATCATTTTTGCTATTGTTATAATTGTTACGGTCGCGAATTGTTGCGCAAGCATTGTGTAAGCATCACTGCATATCATACTGTGTATGAGTCTGTATGTGACGAATAAAAATTTGATTTGATTCCGAACGGATCCCACAGTTTTAAAGAAGAATAACTGACTTCAATATTGCTTTTCAGATAAACATACTAACATAGCTTGTTTCTTAAATAACTACAAACATATTAGTTTTGGGGCGTCACGGTGGCGCAGTGGGTAGCACGTTCGCCTCACAGCAAGAAGGTCACTGGTTCGAGCCTCGGCTGGGTCAGTTGGCGTTTCTGTGTGGAGTTTGCATGTTCTCCCCGTGTTCGCGTGGGTTTCCTCCGGGTGCTCCGGTTTCCCCCACAAGTCCAAAAACATGTGGTATAGGTGAATTGGGTAGGCTAAAATTGTCCGTAGTGTATGTGTGTGAATGAGTGTGTGTGGATGTTTCCCAGTGATGGGTTGCAGCTGGAAGGGCATCCGCTGCGTAAGAAAATATGCTGGATAAGTTGGCGGTTCATTCCGCTGTGGCGACCCCGGATTAATAAAGGGACTAAGCCGAAAAGAAAATGAATGAATGAATGAATATTAGTTTTGGGTTATAGAAGAGTTAAAACATACATACAGCACATTTAAATGAGCATTTAGCACTCAACTTAACTGGTATGTAAAAGGCACCCTTTTGCTTATAACCACTTTTCATTTTTGTCCATGCTAGTCAGAAAAACCTAAACAAAGTTGACCAGAAGCGATGGATCAGGAAAGCCAGTAACAGAATCTGCCTGGGAAACAGCATGTCTTTTATTGTGCCCTCTGAAATAAAGCCAACGTCAGCCACAGACCCCCATAACCCACTCACATTACACTGGCATAAACACGGCATACAAATCAAACACACCCATAACATCAATATCCCTCTCAGTTAACATTCAAGACCTAACCACGCATATAAGAGAAATATGAATCAACAAGCTCTGTTTGCTAAAGGGCCCCCAAAATGACTGAGCCCATGCCAATTGTGAAACAGAATTTTTAACAATGAATATAATTTTGTGCAGTCTGAAGTATGGAAAAGCCACACATTTCCAATGGAAAACATGCAGCATTAAATCAAGGGTGGAGTAACTAAGTACGGAATGATGTGTAGTTTATATGTAAATCACAAAGATAATAATAAAAAACATCATAATACCACAACATAATATTACAGTTAACTAAAAACAGAAATGAATGAATGAATAAATGAATGAATTATAAATAAATGAATGAGTAAATAAATTAAAAATTAAATTAATTAATTAATTAAGAGATGTTAAAACCATTTCTAGCTGCCAAAAATGATTTCTAACTTAATTCAGTTTAGATGTTATTAATATTATTATTATTATCATTATCATTATTACACTATTAAATGAACTAAATCAGAAAAAATAAATAAATAAACAATTAACAAAAATGACAAACAAATTTTGCAACATTTACAAAAATTAAGGTACATAAAATATATAATTTTAAAATATCAATAACAATAATAATATCTCATTGCTATCACAACAGTGGCAATAGCACTATTGAAATGCCGCAAAACCGGTTTACTGTGAGAACAGGTGATGAAAAGATCAAAATGAATGAAAACGCACGTTATAAAACATCTTGTGTTACAGATGAGTAAAAACAACCTACCGCTACAGCATGTGCTCAGCCTCAGTAGTATAGCACTAACAGTAACTTCAGTTCTGCATGTGTAGGGCTGATGCGATATGATCCTGAACAAAGGCCCTTCCTCATAAAGAAGATGGGTTGGGTTATTATGGCGGGAACACTAACCATGTTTTGGAAAGCTACTTGAATCTGTAATACAGTACCCGAAACACAACTTAACCAGTTAAAATTAGTATCAGTCAACATATGATTTGAGGAAGAAGAAAAAAGTTAGAGACTAACAAGGCAGTTTAATTATTGGTTTAATCTTGCTTTAAACTTGTGACAAAGTTATATTTTTAAA
>CAIGQV010019088.1:5755821-5774422 GCA_903798115.1 Danio jaintianensis
ATCTATCTATCTATCTATCTATCTATCTATCTATCTATCTATCTATCTATCTATCTATCTATCTATCTATCTATCTATCTATCTATCTATCACCAAACAATACATGAAGTGGTCAAAAAAATTGTGGGTCCGTTCTTACTGCCGTTGCATTTTCCATGCCTTTATGACATTCACATTCAAATTGAAGAACAGAACAAAAACAAAACACCAACAATTATTGTGTAAACTAAAAGTGCACTAAAATAAAATAAAAAATGGCTACTACATGTTATATCATATACATATGATATAATATATTACATTTTTACCCAACACTGTGTACAGTATCTGCCACTATCGTCCAGGAATTCTGCACATGCTGCTTCACAAGAGGCCTGCAATACTACTGGCTCCCTCTTATCAATCAGAGATACGGTATGCCCATTCAGGCTTTATACAGGAATCAGGGAATGAAATTCAATACCTTTTAAGACCTTTTTTAAGACTCTTTCCATACATTTTAAGACCTCATCCCAACCTTAGGTTTCAACCGGTAACATTGGCTACATTTTAGCAGTATATTTATTAAATACTGATTGTAAGAAACTAATCCTAAACTAAAACATTGATCATATACTAAATAAAAACGCTAATCCAGCGGGGGGGCGTGTATACACTAGCAGGAATAATGGTGTTGCCTTGGTTACTGCAGAAAACAAAGCAGCGCAACGTCAAATCTAGCAGGAGTTTATCGATTCCATAAACGACACTGCAGCCCAATATTCGCAGAATAAATTCAAGCAAACTTTAGCATACAACTTTACATTGCACAACCTAAAATTTAAAAATTGTAATACCTTGTAAAATGAAGTACAAATGAAATCAAAACCATATGATTTTGTTAGCTCACATTGCTAGTTTTGTGGTGAACAATTCATCTGTGCATCTCAGTAAGAACAAAAAAACTGTTTGCCCTTGTAATCTAAAATTGAAATCTAAAAACGCACTTACTGTTTGTTTTCAGCTAAACTGTGAGATTAGGTATGTATGAGGTATTGGGGCGTGGCTAACATACTTAGCCACGCCCCTCCAACTGTCAGTTTTCACAACAAACAGAAATGGTGAGGAGGAGGAGGAGGTGTCTGTTAGGTTGTAATAACTTAGAAAAATTGGGAAAAGGGATCAAAATGCTTACTTGACTACATCCAATCAGCTTGCAGTAAAAAAAAAAACAAGCCACGCCCACTGTTTTCTCATTTAATATTCCTTTCTCTAGGAACTGGGCAAAAAGAGTCCTGCGGGAGATACACGTCTCCTGGCAAAGCCCAAAAGCTCTCTGATTAGACTCTGAAAGCATGTATTACACCGTGATGAGAAACAACCGCTTGAAAACCAGACTCTCCACATTAAAGAGTGAACCTGCGGTGAGGGACACATGAGAAGGCCTGAGGTTGAGTTCTGAGGCGGGACGGTTTTCATGCCGTCTGAACAGGACTGATGCAGGAGTCTCGTGCAGACCCAGCGGGACAGATCTCTCTCTCTTTCTGAGCAACTCAGACGACCTTTCCTCAGGAAACCTGCGCTGAACTGGCTTTGATCAAAGCTGGAATAGCTGGCATGCAGAACATGAAAAGGAGAAGGGTCTATAAAAGCCATTGATCAAAAACAGATGGATGTTAACAAGAGTACCAATTGCTACTGTTTTTATAACAAGTGACGTGATACTACCAGAGTTCATTACTGTGCGGAAAGGTTCAAAAAGTCACATTGTTTTTCTTTATAAAAAGGCAGCCTCTGTAATAGAAAAGCCTGAAAAAAATGTTAAGTGTTTAACTAAAAATAGCATCATCAAGCTATTTCCTTTAACAACAACAACAACTAAAAAAATAGGCATAAACCCTCTGCAAGTTCAAATGCCAAGGATGGAAACAAACGGAGGAGAAAAAATACAGGTCAGTTTGTTTTTTGCAACACAGTAGCTGGTTGAAGAGACAATGTGAAGGATTATTTTCATTAAAGTACACATGAAATCAAAAAACATACTGAAAACAAAACAAAAACGTGTTGCATTCTCAGTTTTGCCACAAGGAGCACTAGCATTAACTTTCATGGTCACTTTTTAACTACGGCCACGACAGAGCAGTTTGAAGAGAAAGCTAGTTCAAGTGTACGTGTTTACCAGGGTTGCGCACCATTTAAAATCCAATTTGTGATGTCTTTTAAATTGCATTTAAATATTGGAGTCCGAGGTTGAGTTTTAATTGAATTTTAAGTGAGCTAGCAAATAGGATGCAAGTGGTGAGTATGGGTAGCAGACATCCCGGAAGCTTTTGCATTTTCATAGTGCATCCTGATACTGGCAAATTAGATGCAATATCCCGAAAATAATGGAGGCAAGAGAGAGAACTAGCAAGAGGAAAGAGCGACAATGGAGAGACATGTGTAGGCTAGTGATATACAGTAGTCACTTAAGTTTTAAATAGGTTACATGAATAGCGAATCCCTCACAGACACGTGCTGCACTTAGCTAGTAATTGTGCGTTGACGGTAGAGCTGCTTGTCAGGAATTTATCAAACTATTTCACTCGGCCACACTTTCTAATAGATAAAGATATGCTTGTTTCAATATGAACAAACCATTTAAAATTCTTTGCATTATTTCGTTTTATTTACATCTGACACCTTGGGTAAGTTTCATGCTGTCAGGTGATATTACAAGTTCATGCTGGAAATATTAGGGAAATGTAAAGAATAATATATGTTTTTTTTTTTAAATATGTAATTTTTATTAAATAACTTATGATCCAATCATTTATGAGGCATCATTCCGACATGGACATTTATTATGCATTAAGTAGTGTTTATTCCTTTTTACATAGTAATGAAGTAATGAAATTGTGTATTTGGATCAATTTCAAATGCGTGCTTCAATTTTTCTTTGTTTTGGGGAGGTGTGGGATGCAGTGCGGGATGTCTGTATTAGTTACTGTATATATTAAGTATTAGTGTATTTGTGTGTGTGGGGGGACAGGGGGGTGTAAATAGGTACGTTGATGGGTAGACCGGTAAGTTAGTGGATGGGCAAGTAAAGTGGTGGGTGGATGGGTGGGTAGATAAGTCAGTGGGTAAGAAAAGCAAGTCAATAGGTGATTGGATAAGAGATCTATACAAGACAATAGGTAGATAAGTAGGGGTGGGTTGGTAGGTAAATGGAAAGATCCTCGTGACACTATTCAATGCAGAATTAAGTTATCAGGTGTTTCTCACAACATAAAACCACACCTTACATCAAGCAAGTTCAACACCCTTGCGCAAGTGTGCATGTTGCCGAGCGTGTGTTGTGGGACTGTGTTTTAGGTGTGGTTGTTTTCACACTGATCTTTCCAGGGACATTGCCAGAAACACAGCTCAAAAGACAATTATAAGATCGGCGCAGCTAATATATGACCTGGCACATCCAAATTTAAGAACGTGAACATATCTTGAGTTGTAAATAATATTTCACAGGAGCTAAGTAAAAACAGAAACATACGGCTACAGGCTACTTCAAAACAGCAGGTTCATTTGTCTTTCAGTGTGTCAGAAGGTATAGAACAGTAAACTTGCGGACAAACAGAGTCTGCTTGCTTGGAGCCTGTAATTGGTGACAAAAACGCCACATAAAACAATATAGTTCAAGCATATATTTACCTTGGCATGCAAAAATAAGCTTGCATCTGCAGTGCAGACATTAGCAGGAAGGTGCTCACTGATAACAGTACTTGGAGCATATGCTCAAACCACAAAGTTTTAGCTTCCTTTGATGCTCCTAAAACCCTATGAAGCAAGCAAACACAAGTCTACAGCTTCTAGGTCCCACCCTGACTCTTCCTGTCTACGGAAAAACTTCCCAAATCTGCTGTTGCAAATACAGGAAACTAGAAGCCCAGCTTTGGCAAAAAAGTCCTTTGCTCAAATGTAGAGCTGAACTGTTCAGTACTCACATCCCTCCTTCTTTATACCCCAAAACACTTGTTGCATGCTCTCTGGGGACTCGTAGGCCAGCTTCCTGTTAAAGGTTTATAGTTGTGGATGTGATTGGTCAATCAAGTCCTCTGGGAGCTGTACGTGTAGGCATAAACCCTAAGAGTAATTTGTTAAAAGCCCCAAGGAGTCAAGGCAGGGTCTGACCTCCGACCGAGATGGCGGAGACCACTGTGCGCTAAGTAAACAGAAAATACATCTATTGACTGAAACGTCATCATTTCCTGCCCCAATTAATCACCCACAACAAACAGATAAGCAGTGTGGGACAGTAGTCTGCTCCTAAACGCAGTCACGTCTAGACGGATGGAAGACAGATGGAGTGGCGAGGCTGTCGGCTAATGGTGGGTGCAAAATATCATGACTAACACAAGAGGCTTTCAATAATGAGCTGCTTTCAGCCGACGGGTCTTCATCATGTCTGAGTGGCCTCCATTCCATCTCTAATGATCTGCAGACTCTTGGGCTGCTTGCTCCAGTTAAGAAAGACCAAACAAAGAGGTCTGTCTTCCTTCACGCTCCTCTGGCGATGCGTTTAGAAGACAGCTCCGTTTTTAGATACAAAGGAAACATCTCTCCTGAAGGGGACAAAAATACTGTATGTCCATGACATGAGTCACAACTTCATTTAGGAGTTGGGCTTTACGTGAAAGATTGACATCCATTGCTTAAACATAAAAAAGCCCTGATTCTTAAAGGTCCCATGAAGTGCTTTGAAATGTGCATTTTTATTCGATGTTTGACGTAATCTCAACCAAAATATGAAGAGGGCGGGGCATAGTGTAGCCCATCCCCTTTAAAAAAAAAAACAGCCAATAGCGTTTAGTTTTTCCTCACAGCTCTGCCAGTGAAAGTGGTTGAGCTCAAGCACATCAAATGAAAAGCAAATGAAAAGCGTCTTGAAGGGGGCGGGGCATGTCAGATACAAGAGAGCTTTTGATTGGTCAAGATTTGATGAGAAACTGAAGTATGAGGTGACAAGGAAAAAATCGTTGATGCATTTAAAGGGAAGTAAGCTTTTGATGTTTATATTATATTTATATTTTCTAAACACAAATTTTGTATAAAATATAAACCGATATAAACATGTAAAGCTTGTAGTTTGTCACTTAAGCCTAAAAGGATCAACTGTTTTATTCACCTCATACTTCAGTTTCTCATCAAATCTTGACCAATCAGATGCTCTCTAGTATCTGACATGCCCCGCCCCCTTCAAGACGCTTCTCATTTGCTTTTCATTTGATGCGCTTGAGCTCAACCACTCTCATTGGCAGAGCTGTGATTAAAACAAAGGGGAGGAGCTACTCTACGTTCCACTCTCTCTTTTTCGGTTGAGATTATGTCAAACATCGAATAAAAATGCACATTTCAAAGCACTTCACCTTCAAGGTGTAAAAACATGTTTAATAAAACCTTTGCAGCAATATACTGTACGTAATACAGCATTTTTGGTAGTTTTCACGGATGTGTAAATGTGGATCATTTTGAAAACGGTGTCATGTATATACTCACTCACTATACTTCGGCTTAGTCCGTGATTCATCAGGGGTTGCCACAGCAGAATGAACCACCACTTACTCTGGCATAAAGTTGATGTCAAAATTATTCGCCCTCGTGTTTAACAGAGCAAGGAATTTTTCACAGTATTTCCTATAATATTTTTTCTTCTGGAGAAAGTCTTATTTGTTTTATTTCGGCTAGAATAAAGGCAGTTTAAAAATTGTTATACAATTGACTTGCCTAATTACCCTAACTTGCCTTATTAACCTAGTTAAGCCTTTAAATGTCACTTTAAGCTGAATACTAGCATCTTGAAAAATATCTAATAAATATTATATACTGTCAACATGGCAAATAAAAAAAGAAATCAGTTATTAGAAATGAGTTATTAAAACTATTATGTTTAGAAATGTGTTGAAAGATTTTTTTTCTTTCCATTAAACAGAAATTGGGGGGGGGGGGGGGGGGAATTATAAAGGAGGGCTAATAAGTCAAGAGGGCTAATAATCCTTCAGCCGCAACCCAGCACTGGGAAATTATATGTATACATGAAACTTTTTTTAAAACACAAGGGAAAAACTTTTCAGATTTTGGCTACATTGTTGTCATGTAAACGCAGTCTTCGTATTGTCCTCATACTCTAAATAATGCAGCCCCATTTGCATCTCTAAACTTATAAATACAAGATGGTCCACCAAATTCCTTACTTCCCTTCCACTTTCTTTGGACATGAGAGTTGATGGCACAAATTGAATCATCTTGATGAAGGACAGTCTAAAGCATCTGTACTTGGAACATTTTCGGGCCTTGTTAGGTTGCTTGAGAACTGATGCATGCTAGTTCTTGAGTATGCAATGTAGTAGGCACACTGTGGGTAGATCCGTGATAAAACCTCATCCTGAGCAACAAGAAAGTGCACAAGAAGTCCTTAAGAGATGATCTACAGCCAAGCTATACTTTAAACTTGTGAACCACACCAAATGTCACGTCTTTGGTACATTTCCACAGCAGGTGACCACATAGGTGTCACTTCAGATCGATTCAGATGAATAAAGAGGTTAAGAGACACCATGTTGTGATCACATTCTGTTCTCCACTCTTCAAGACCTCAGGAAATCCAGCCTTGTGTATGGGAGTCAAACATCCTTCCATTGTTGTCGTACATGAGATCAAGAAGCCCACAGAGAAGGAGGTTAGCATGCTATTGTGCAACACGCCAAGTACACAAACAAACACTAAATGGAGTTTTGCTTTAAGAAGTTTGGCAGTGATAAAAACAAAAGTTCAATCCCAAAGCCTTTTGATAATTGTTGTTAAAAACTCCTTTTGGTGCTGAAGCAGAACGCATCTAGAGAAGTGTTAACATGTCAATGTAGGTAGTCATCAGTGTGAAGAGCGGAGGTCAGGATTTCCCTTGTTCTTCCCCCTGAAATGCAACCCCTTCCCAAAAGAGTTGTTATCGCACAAACATCTGCAGCCTGAGAAAATCAAGCCATGCAATGGTAGCGCTGGATTGACCCCATTGAATTGAAGTCAAAACTAGGATATATGTTGGAGAACTCATTGTTCAAAGCTTGTAATGATTATCATTGTGACCCTGATTACAAGATACCACTATGCGCACAACCACGCACATCTAAGGTTGAAAACATAAAAACATACAAAGACATACAAACATATGATGAAATGGAGATATGCACCTTCATTCACTCTTATGTGTGTTTTTGTACATAAACTGATATGGTTTTAAATCTGAGGAGAGCTCCGATTGAGTAAATGTACCATCTGTACAACGTTCATGTGCATGTTTGTGCAGTCTGGTCACATGAGACTGTTTACATTAGCTAAACCTTGCTTTCACACACTTGATAACAAGTCTGCGGAACTAATAAGCCGGTGTGCATGTCCTCAACTACCATTTATATAATTATATGTAAAAAAATAAAAATAAATACTACTTATAATATTAGAAAACCTATTAAATTGAACAACTTACCACATTATTTACTCAAATCTGTCAGCTCAAATGTTTTACAATAAGGTGCTATAAATAGTAGTCTTTGGTCAATTCATATTTCTTTTGAAATCTTGGCATCTCTTGTATAAATAACCATTAGTTAGTATATTATAAATGAAAACGACCTAGCTATGAACAATGGTATATTTCTTAATTAAATCAACCAGTTCTGATGAGTATTTATAATACATACTAACTAATGGTTATTTATACAAAATAAATATATTAGCACATGCAGAAATGAACATTAACCATAATAATAAAATACAAGATACCACTACGCACACAACCACACACATCTAAGGTTAAAAACATAAAAACGTACCGAACAAAGACATACAAACACATGATGGAATGGAGATACGCACATTCATTCACTTGTATGTGTGTTTTTTTTTACATAAACTGATACAGTTTTAAATCTGTGGTGAGCTCCAATGAAGTGAATAATAGCTTTGAACAATGGTTTATTTCTTTATTAAATCAACCAGTTCTGATGAGTATTTATAATACATACTAAGCAATGGTTATTTATATAAAAGAAATATATTAGCACATGCAGAAATGAACATTAACCATAATAATAATTTCTGCATGTGCTAATACTCTTTGCTTGTATAAATAAGCATTCGTTAGTACATTATAAATAAAAGCAACATAAAAAATTGCATATTTCTTAATTAAATTAACCAGTTTTAATGAGTATCTGTTTATTTATAATACAGACTAACTAATGGTTATTACACAAAAGAAGTCTATTAGCACATGTAGAAATGAACATTAACCATAATAATAATTTCTGCATGTGCTAATATACTTCGCTTGTATAAATAAGCATTCGTTAGTATATTATAAATAAAAGCAACATAAAAAAATAGTATATTTCTTAATCAAATTGACACCCAACGCATGAACTAATGCTAACAAACGGTAAAATGCCATCCTGACAGCAAACCATAAAAACCCAAAAATCTCTGTGATGGCTTTTTAGCGCACTCTTAATCTCTCAGCGTTTACTTGCTCACTCTGCCAGATTAAAACACACATACACATGCCATGTCAAGTGGTTTCTTACCGGCTCCTTCTTCCCGACCACAGAGAACCACATGTTGCAGAGTCCAGACTGAACCGAGGAATCAACTACTAACGGTCCAGGAAAACTTATCTAACTCTTTCAAAAGCAGGCAGGTCTACTGAGGAGCGACTTGTTGGCTACATGCTAAACGCCATATGCAAATATCAAGCCAGAGTAGGAAATACCACACATCCAGACTGTTATGCAAGAGAAACTCCCACGACTCGCTAAACAGTTAGGTAAAGTTTTAGAGCTGTGTCCCAGCTATAGCTTCACACCGGGACAAACCGTTTTAGATCCTCCCCTTCCACTCCGTCTTCACTCCCCCCTTTCCTTCTCCTCCCATTTTTCACTCTTCTTTTCCTCAGTTTTACCTCTATGCTTCCTCAGAGACGTTCACAGATGAAAATAGAAGTAGTAAAGGGGAGGGTTTGCTATGAAAATAAACAGTTCCTGTTAGCCCCTGAACCTGACGCACATCTGGTAGGGGAAAAAAAAGGCATTTTTGTCTACCAAAAAGGGGTGAATCACAGCTACTTAACTTGAAAAATGAACATTTACTCACTGTTTACTCACCCACAAGTGTTAGGCAAACCTTTATCAGTCTCTTTATTCTCTAAAAATAGTAAAGATGTTTTGAAGAAAGATAAAAACCTGAATGGAACAAGTAAAGGGCGAGTAAATAACGACAGAATTTTCACTTTTGGGTAAACTATCCCTTTGATTTAAAAAATAAAAAAATAAAAGAATCCACAAGCAAAAAGCTAATTTGAGCGATTCAGAAATGTTTACTCGCACAGCAACAGAGAAACCACCTTCAAATTGCATATATCAGTGATTACAAGCTAGAGTTTGGAGTATAAACAAAACCCTAGCTTGTAATGTTGACATCAAAACTGACCTTTCTAGTACAACAGATGGAAACACACATTTATTAAAACAATATTTTAACCCATTAGCTGCTGTAAACTGACAAAAAAGATAGCATTTTGCAAAGGGGTGATGAGCAGACATTTCCTTCAACTGAAAGCATCAGAGTAGAACAGAGCTCAGTCTGACAAGGAAACAGGAATAATTTGCTTATAACTCGGTTTGAATTTGAATGTGTGAGAAGCACACAGGCCAGCTTTTGACTGAATCAAGCAGTGGTTCCTTATCAAAGCACGTCCTTGACAAACTTGTTCACACAAAACTAAAAAAATCTGTCATTTAATCACCCTTTGTTAGTTCCAAACATGTTTGACTTTCTTCTGTCGAGCCCAAAAGGAGATATTCTGAAGAAAGCTGAAAACCACTGACTTCCATAGTATTTGTATTTCCTACCACTAGAATCGATGCTTAGATCTTTCCTTAAAATATCTCCTTTTGTGTTCTAGAGAATAAAGAAACCCATAAAGTTTTTCAACCACTTGAGGGTGAGTAAATAGTGAGTAAATCTTAATTTTTGGGTGAACTATCCCGTTAATCCACCACACTTTATTGCCCACGAGGAACCAAAAACAGCTACTCTGAAAATCCTTCAAAAAGAAACGATCTCTTTAAAAGTACTGAAATTAAATAGAGTTCAACATCAAAACCAAAAGATTCAGCTGTCAGACCTTTCCATGAACAGGACATACTTTCAAAATGCAGCAGTATTACACATACCCCAAAACGAGAAATAATAAAACCAAATCCTACCTTGGCCGCCACGATACTGAGGCCCATTCCATTGTGTTTCTTCAAAGTCACGGTCACAATTTCCGGTTCCTTCCGCATTGGCTGTGGAGAGGAAAGACAGGTGAGTTTATGAGGGAATAAAGTTAACAAGAAATCTTAAGCTTTAGGTCCACGCTGCGTCTGGTGGCCGTTCCTAGAGAAAACTGAGCCTACAGAAGGAGGAGGAGAAAAAAAAAAAAAGTAGGGAGGTTCTGCCACTGCTGGTTCTCAGAGCACAGCCGACCACAGAGCGAAACGGCGGGCGCTGGAGATGAGTCAAGAATGAAAGCCACATGCGTCGGCTCCAGTGTGCATCAGGCCCTCAGTGGGCTCGCTTACGCACGGGACGGGCCTGGGAGAAACAGAGCAGCTTCCCACAGAGAGGCATGGTGCCACGGGCTCTCCTTTAGTGCGCCTCATTGTAGAAATGCAGCACATGGCATGAATTCACTGTGCAGGAAACTTCAGCTATGCTGCCCATCCACATTGCTGAAAACACATCAGGAGGTGGAGGTGGTGGCAGAGTTGGTTTAAGGCACAGCCGAGGTTTATGGGTAATAAAGAAAGGCAAGAGTGTGAGTGATTTCTGTCTTTATAAAGCATTGTAAAATAAATATAAATAAAGGAGTGCTAGACAAAGATTAATCACATTAATCAAAATAACAGCTTGTTTTGACATATGATATGTGTGTATTATATATATTTATTATGTACAGATGAAGTCTTCATCTAGAATTATTAGCCATCCTGAATTATTAGCCCCCCTGTATATTTTTTCCCAAAATTTCTGTTTAATAAAGTAACTTTGCCATGATGACAAAACATAATATTTGATTTAGATATTTTTTAAGATACTAGTATTCAGCTTAAAGTAACATTTAA
This sequence comes from Danio jaintianensis, assembly GCA_903798115.1. Classification (NCBI taxonomy): domain Eukaryota; kingdom Metazoa; phylum Chordata; class Actinopteri; order Cypriniformes; family Danionidae; genus Danio; species Danio jaintianensis. The sequence continues at coordinate 5,766,996 of CAIGQV010019088.1, forward strand.
AGGCTTAACTAGTTTAATTGGGCAAGTTAGGGTAATTGGGCAAGTCATTGTATAACAGGGGTTTGTTCTGTAGACAATAGGGATTAATATACTTTTATTTTGGATGTGATTAATTGGCAAGCACTACAATAAATGCATATATACATAAATTTGGGATGGTACATTTTTTTGTAAACATGTCTGAAAAAGTGTATTTGTACGCCAATTTAAATGTTCACAGTAAAAAAACAACCACTCACTGAAAAAAACAAAAACAAATGAGGGTTTATTTTTGTTATTCATGGTTTTTCTCATTTATTTATGCTTTTTAATTGCATTATAAGACCTTGATCTTTCCTTCAACAGCTTTAGAAAATTTAGGAAAAAGTGATTTTTATTTACATTTTTTATAGTTTGAAGTGATATATTGCCTGGGTTGGTGTAAATAAAGGTACAAAAAGCTGGTAATAAACTGCCAGTACTTTACCTGTTATTTTAAGGACTTTATTCTCTAAATATTAGGGGTGTCAAAATAAATGGTTTCTTCAGTTCACCGCGATGCAGACGCGGACAATTCGGTATCGGTTCAGTAATAAATCCTAACCGGTTATGTACTGACGTCATTTATCTCATATGCGCTATGTCGCGGTAGAATACTATGGCGAAGGGGGCGAGAGAGAGTAATTAAAACACAGTCTTTCAGTCTAGTGGACAGTCTTTCCAGTTACAGCAGAAGCCCCTAATTTACTGCTGTGGAGAAAATGAAAGTAAACTCCATTTCTCTCTCTCTCCCTCTCTCACTGTGGCCCCTTTGACCTGCTGGCGTCATCGATACTTGTGGATCCAGACACGAGCGTGTCTGCAGAGTGAGTTTTCTCCACCACGTCTATCATGGATCATCTGTGATCGCCACTGCCGTTTATCAATGTCACTCATCGGTGAACAGCGCCAGAGCGTTAGAGCCAATCGCAACCTTTTCTGTTGAGCACGTGATCAATCACAGGCGTTTAACAACTCGCTCGACAGCGCTCAAAAAGCAAGCGGGATAATATTTACGTTTGTTTATTTGGAATAAATGCTCATGTTGTTCTGTGCAAGTACTTGAGTTTTGTTTGATGCAGAGTGTTTTCTTTAAGCAGGTAAAATTAAAGGTACAGTTCATATATCTGACTGTTTGTATTAAAGGACAAGATTGTATTACAAATACATATAAAATGTATTTCAAAATGATACATTTACAAGAATTCTTGTGCTGTGAAGTAAAATATAAAATTGTGTATGGAAAGCATCGTCAATGCACCGTGATGCACCGAGTTATTGAATTGAACCAAATCGATCGCATGATAATTGTAACCGAACAGCGAGACCAGTGTAGGTTAACACCTCTACTAAATATATATATAAAATTGTTTCAAACTACTAAAATGTCAATAAAATCACTTTATTTTGCACAGTTGAATTTCCAACATCAAAAGTTTATAGAGCAGAGATCCCATAATGCAATACATAACCGTAAATAAATAAATTAAAAAAAAAATAAAAAAAAATTAAATCACAAAATACAAAAGCTGTCAACAGATATTTTTGACAGTCCATGTATGTTGATAAAGTAATTAAAATTGTCTACAATGTGAATTTAACAAGAATATTAATTCAAGTTCAGCTACAGCATTCACCTGAAACTGTATCTGAATACCTTTTTTTTTTTTTTTTTACCGTGTCACACAACAAGATCAGGAACTACAAACAAGATCAAGTCTCACACGCATAATATGTGATTTTTATGGTAAGCATCAGTTCTGGGACGGCTGTAAGAAAGGGATGTGGGAGTGGGTTGGGTTGGTTGGTCTGGCACAAAGTCAAGCTGTGTTAATCTGATTTCAGTCTGGTATTTAAATGTATTCCAAGCTCCATCTCTGCTTGCTGTCGGGTGGAGCAACATTATGCAAGAAAAAAAAAAAAAAAGATTTTGATATTACGTAAAAAATCCACTTATGTAAAAACACAAGAGACAGTAAAAACAAACTAATTACAGGGGAGCTAAAGTAATTTAGGGCTTGGTGTGCTCAGGGTGAGGAGAAGGATATCATTTACAGTCAGTTCTTGGGCACTATGGTCAAATATTGCCCTCTGTGGTGTAACTAGTGTTCGCTAAATCGAAGAGAATGTTAGTTTGACAGCACACACACTTGCAGCTGACATCAGATAAGCTCTGCAAAAACATGTCTAGTGTTGTGTGTAGTGTAGTGTCTTCAGCTGCACAGGCATATTTCTGGCAATAGCCAAAAATACTCTGTATTGGTCAAAATGATCGATTTTACATTTATACCAAAAAATTATTAGAATATGAAGTAAAGATCAAGTTCCCTTTATATATTTCGTAAATTTCCTACAGTAAAAATATACAAAAAAACCTCAATGATTAGTAGTGTACAGTAAGCAATTCATTTGTACAACTTTAAAGGTGATTGTCTCGATATTTAGGTTTTTTTTCTTTAAATCCACAGATTCCAGATTTTCCAAAAAAGTTGGTTAAAATCCATCAATCAATCAATCAATCAATCAATCAATCTATCTATCAATCTATCTATCGTCTGAGTTTGTCATCTCTCTATAATTGTATCATTCTATCTATCATTCTGTCTATCATTCGTTGTTTATCTATCCTTCTATGCATCTATCTATCCATATGTCCACCTATCCATAGATCTATCCACATATCCATCCAGATTCACAGATCTATCTATCTATTTATGCTACAGTATCTAGGCTATTGATCTGTCTGTCTGTCTATCTATCTATCAATCTTTCTACCCATCTGTCTGTTTTTCTATCTACCTGTCTATCTACCAGTCTGTTGGTATGTCTATCTCTCTGTCAGTCCATCTATCCAAATAGAATGAAAACTTACCAGTTCTGAGGTGTCGGCTGAGAAGTGACTGTCACAGTTGGCTCCTTCGAAATAAATGGTCCAAGTTCCCGGCGAGCGTGGATGAGGAGTCAATCTACAGAAACCTGGAGGAGATCGAGCAGATTAAAATACTAAAGTTCAATCTCTCGCTGTCTTTATCACACACACACACACACCTGTAAAACACGCACTCTCTCTCTCTTGCAAAAAAACAAAGTGACAGGAATGGCAGCAAACAGAGTTTTCTACAGGACCTTAACAAACTGCATTCCACTGCCACCACGTCAGCCTTAAACAAACAAACGCCAACCACCCTCTGATTCACCATCCACCTGACACTCATTGTGAGCATCAAACGCTCCCAAAAGTCATTAACAGCCTGTTTATCGTCTTTTACCTCTCTGGCAAAGTGGCTCAAGAAACTCTTGGAATCCGTTGGGAATGTTTCGCACCACATCGCACGAGTAGCCGTCCTCAGGCAGGAGGAAAGGCAGCTGGAGGTCGGGGTCCTCTTCCAGCTGGACCTCCCGCCCGTCGCTTCTGGCCAGTTCGTCTGCAGTGTTTTCGGCCACAGCCACCACGTGATCGATCAGCTCCTGTGGGCACGAAGAGGACAATGATCCTGATGTTGTACAAGAACTCCAGTCAAACTCCACCTCTGGCTGCAATTTGTGTAATGTTGTACAGCCTTGTAGAGCGAGTTTTGGAAAAATGGGGTGCGTATAATTCAGTCTGATATCCCTTTTCCACTAAACCGGTTTAAGTGCTGTTTCAGAGCAAGCGCAGAGTATCAAATGAATTTATTTTTTATTGTTGATATGTATCTATCAATCTATCAACTCTAATAACTTGACTTCTAGTTGATCATTTGGAAAAGTGGCAGAAGGTAGATTTGTTTCGATGAATCATCTGTTGAACTGCATCCCAATCATCACAAACACTGCAGAAAACCTACTGAAACCCGCATGGACCCAAGATTCTTACAGAAATCAGTCAAGTTTGGTGAAGGAAAAATCATGGTTTGGGGTTACATTCAGTATGGGGGCGTGCAAGGGATCTGCAGAGTGGATGGCAACATCAACAGCCTGAGGTATCAAGACATTTGTGTTATATTACAAACCACAGGAGAGGGCAAATTCTTCAGCAGGATAGTGCTCCTCATACTTCAGCCTCCACATCAAAGTTCCTGAAAGCAAAGAAGGTCAAGGTGCTCCAGGATTGGCCAGCTGACATGTCACTCAGTCACCAGATATGAACATTATTGAGCGTGTCTGTGGTAAGATGAAGGAGGAGGCATTGAAGATGAATCCAAAGAATCTTGATGAACTCAGGGAGTCCTGCAAGAACGCTTTCTTTGATATTCCAGATGACTTTATTAATCAGTTATTTGAGTCATTGCAGAGATGTATGGATGCAGTCCTCCAAGCTCATGGGAGTCATACACAATATTAATTCATTTTCCACTGCACCATAACTTTATATTCTATACTGTACATTATTTCTGTTAAGTAACAAGACTTTTGTCTAAGCAAAGTCAGACCTTACTGTCCTAATTAAATAATTAAAAATCAAGCCATGATAATATTTTATTTTGGGAAAATAAGCGTAATTTAGAGGCCTTTGCCTTTCATACAAGCCACTTATGATACCAAATGTCAAGTTATTATTTGTTGTTTCTAAAAGTTGGATAGGCGACAAGCCTTTTGTCAGGTAGTGTATTTGGCACCTCTGCACTTCGAAAGATAAGACATTATCAGTGATGTAAGATCTGGTTATGTTATGGCTTTCTAGCCCATGTATACACAAACAACCCGACAACAGCACTAGCTCTAATCTAGCACCTGGTTGGTGGAAAAGGGATATGTGAGAAGCAACAGAACAGCGAACATCAGTTACAGCACAATAATGACAGTAATATTTCACATCAATGAAGAAGGTCACATTATGAGAGACCCTGAGGTTGAAGGAAATGAGTTGAGCTTCTGTGAGTGTGCAGAACACCTGCTTGGGTTTATCTGAAACAGGACACATGTCATTAGAGCAGGACTACAGGGTTTAAATAAGACATCTGACTTACAGGAGGAATGTAGGGTTCGTCAGGAGCGCAGTGGTAGTTGCTTAGCAGAGCGTTGAGCTGAAGAGAGTTGAGTTTGAAGCAGGTGTTGTTGATGTTCTGGACATCTTGCATGGAGTACTTGTCCATGGTAAGCAGGGTCGTTGCCTTGAGAGACAGAGGGACAGTTGGGATAAAGCATGGCTTTACATTACATGCATTTAACCAGGGAACTGTTTTTTTTTTTTTTTAAATCCCCGCCAAACAATCCTAAATATATTTATTACAAATTCTACTTGCTGCAGCTGTGAAGCGCGGATGGTTAAACCTATATAACATAATGCTTGGATTCAAAAAGTGTAGGAGGACGGATCCCAGTCATGGCTTTAATACTTCATTATCCAGCCATATTGTTGTGAACAAGGTCACGCCTTTCTTTCTCCACTACATCTATCATATTGTCCTTATTTATTCTTCTTTTCTTTCCTATTTGTTTTTTCTATGTCCTAAGAATGCTTTGGTTTTCTACATGCTATTACAACTATCAAGGTAGACGGACTAACATGAAGAAAAAATGACACTGTATTGTATGTTATGCAATGTTGTGTTCTTTAATAAAAATAAGTAAAAAAAATAAATAAATAAATAAATAATAATAATAATAATAATAATAATAATAATAATAATAATAATAGGTCAAATAGCACCTTTAGTTATATCTGAACATGCTGCACATATTCACTGTAAATAATCTGGAATCCGCTTCCAGAAATGATCAGATGTGCTCCAACATTAGGCACATTCAAATCAAGACTCAAACCACATCAGTTTAGCTGTGCCTTTACTGAATGAGCACTGTGCTACGTCTGACAGATCGCACTATTATGTCTTTCTTTTCTTTTTCATTAATTTAAAACATTTTAATCTGTTTTTATTCTTTGTTGTTTTTATTTCTTATACTTGTTTTTTTATTCTTGTTTATGTAAAAAACAATTACCATTGTGTATTAGATGTGTTATATAAATTAAATTGCCTTGCCTAAATTTTACAGGGAGTGCAGAATTATTAGGCAAATGAGTATTTTGACCACATCATCCTCTTTATGCATGTTGTCTTACTCCAAGCTGTATAGCAGGGGTCATCAAACTCGGTCCTGGAGGGCCGGTGTCTTGCAGATTTTAGCTCCAACCCTAATCAAACACACCTGAAGCCGCTAATCAAGCTCTTACTAGGTATACTAGAAACTTCCAGGCAGGTGTGTTGAGGCAAGTTGGAGCTAAACCCTGCAGGGACACCGGCCCTCCAGGACTGAGTTTGGTGACCCCTGCTGTATAGGCTCGAAAGCCTACTACCAATTAAGCATATTAGGTGATGTGCATCTCTGTAATGAGAAGGGGTGTGGTCTAATGACATCTACACCCTATATCAGGTGTGCATAAGTATTAGGCAACTTCCTTTCCTTTGGCAAAATGGGTCAAAAGAAGGACTTGACAGGCTCCGAAAAGTCAAAAATAGTGAGATATCTTGCAGAGGGATGCAACAGGGTCGCAAGAAGCGTGTGGAAAAACCAAGGCGCAAAATAACTGCCCATGAACTTAGAAAAGTCAAGCGTGGAGCTGCCAAGATGCCACTTGCCACCAGTTTTGCCATATTTCAGAGCTGCAACATCACTGGAGTGCCCAAAAGCGCAAGGTGTGCAATACTCAGAGACATGGCCAAGGTAAGAAAGGCTGAAAAACGACCACCACTGAACAAGACACACAAGCTGAAACGTCAAGACTGGGCCAAGAAATATCTGAAGACTGATTTTTCTAAGGTTTTATGGACTGATGAAATGAGAGTGAGTCTTGATGGGCCAGATGGATGGGCTCGTGGCTGGATCGGTAAAGGGCAGAGAGCTCCAGTCCGACTGAGACGCCAGCAAGGTGGAGGTGGAGTACTGGTTTGGGCTGGTATCATCAAAGATGAGCTTGTGGGGCCTTTTCGGGTTGAGGATGGGGTCAAGCTCAACTCCCAGTCCTACTGCCAGTTTCTGGAAGACACCTTCTTCAAGCAGTGGTACAGAAAGAAGTCTGCATCCTTCAAGAAAAACATGATTTTCATGCAGGACAATGCTCCATCACATGCGACCAAGTACTCCACAGCGTGGCTGGCAAGAAAGGGTCTAAAAGAAGAAAAACTAATGACATGGCCTCCTTGATCAAAACACTGACAGAATCCATGGATGGCAGGCTTTTGAGTGTCCTTGCAAAGAAAGGTGGCTATATTGGTCACTGATTTGTTTTTGTTTTGTTTTTGAATGTCATAAATGTATATTTGTGAATGTTGAGATGTTATATTGGTTTCACTGGTGAAAATAAATAATTGAAATGGGTATATATTTGTTTTTTGTTAAGTTGCCTAATAATTATGCACAGTAATAGTCACCTGCACACACAGATATCCTCCCAAAATAGCTAAAACTAAAAACAAACTATATATATA
>CAIGQV010019088.1:5791677-5811292 GCA_903798115.1 Danio jaintianensis
GAACAGCAGATGGCACCCCAGGCTAGTTTTGAACAGCAGATGGCGCTGCAGGCTAGTTTTGAACAGCAGATGGAGCTCCAGGCTAGTTTTGAATCGCAGGTAACGCTCTAGGCTAGTATTTAATAGCAAGTGGTGCTCTAGGCCAGGTTAAGGTTCACAAGCAAAAGTGCTTGTGAGTTTGGGTGAGTCATGTAAATGAGCTTTTATGTCATAAAATTAATGTAAACACAGCTCACCACAAACAACAATTCATTTAAACCTTTCCTAACTTTATTAATGATTATTTTAGGTTCAAGCGGTATTTGTAAGAAAATGGAAGCAAGCAGAGTATGACTGTTTGAAAAGCACACAGCGCCATCTGCTGTTCAAAACTAAGTTCAGAATCCATTCAGAGAGAATAATGATGCATTTCAAAATCTCTGAATGAACCAATTACATAATTAACTTGTGCAATACAGTACACGTAACACATGACACAATGCATAACATCATATCACATAACACAACATAAACAACGATAACATGCAACAAATAATACAACACAGCATAAAAAACAATTTTAAAGAGCATCACAGATAAAACAGCATACATCACGCTTCAATGCACTTTCGAAAAGTGCTAAAATAAATAGATAATCATTATAATATATTATAACTCTGTTTTAACTCTCTTTAATTATTCTTTGCACTGTAAGATGTGCTTCAAGGCATAATCATTGTATTAAAAGTGCATTACATACAAAGGCTTCAAGTAAAGTATTAAACTTATCTTTGTGATCTTACTTTCAAATAATTAAATATGTAAATTGGAATAAATGACACGACTTGATTATCTGCTGTAGTTGTGATAAATCCATGCAAAGGCACAGAAAAAAAGTCATACTCCAAAAAAAAAACTCACTCCTGCCACGTAGTAGTATGGTGAAAAAATGATATATTCCATTTCCATTTTTTTATCTCTATTAAAAAGACTGAATCATTTTCAACAAACAATGAAACAAAACAAAATAGCTAAATTAATGTTTAACTAGCTGAACACTAAGAAAACAGTTTTCTAACAGTCATCAATAGTTTCCAAGCATTGATTTTCGAGGCGGCTAACCATTAGCGATTTCTATAATTAGCTGTCTGTTTAGCTTCAAAATCAGCAGTACAAATGAAAAAACAAAACAATCGCATCAGCCGGGTCATGCAGGAACACTAAGTTGTCTCATTGCAACACCCAGGACAACAAAAACCAAACAAACATGACATTAAAAAGACAACAAAACACACAACCCAGTTAGAGACAAAACACACAAAGAGAAACGAAACCAGCACAAATCAATGAATCTTTCTTGTCAGACAGATTGCGGTTTACTTACAGTTTTCCCTGAACTCGATGCTGGCCGGCAGAATGAGCTCCGGGCCGTCCTGAGACCTGCGGGGAAAGAATTGGTGCTCGATAAACCAGTTGAGATAGGACAGATTAACGCCGCTGTCTACAGAAGCCCACCGCTCCAGAGACCCTGCTCCCATCCTGCCATACAACATCCCGCCTCAGACGCCAGACTCTGCAGTGTGTGTTTGGTGTGTGTGTTTTCTCATTGCCAATGGATTATTGATGGCAGGACTGAAGCCAGGTGAGCGGCGGGTTCAGGTGTCTCAGGTTCAGACTGAAGGAAGGAGTTGTGTTACATATAGATGCCTGCACCCGCCGCCGACTCCATATAGACCCTCAGTGACTGACAGATCACGCACACATAAAAAACCTGCTCTTACTAAACAGAGAAGGACAATAACATGTGACGGTTTTCAGTTATATGTGACCCTGAAGCACAAAATAGGTCTTATGTTAGATATTATTCTTATTATCTTAGATATATTGTAGAATTCATACTTTAAGTATATCAAAACACAACTTTAGATTAGTAATGTATCTTTCAAAGTACTTAATTTAGGCTGCATTTACACTGCAGATCTTGATGGTCAATTCCGATTTTGTGACTGTATCTGATTTTTACATCATCTTTTAAAAGTGACTCAGATCCGACTGTCTGCATTTGCACTGCACACGGCAAAGGCGCATTGACCAGAAAAAAAGAGCAGGCGCTAACTGACAGCTGATAATAAAAGAGCATTCTTTTCTCCATTCCTGTATTTAATCTGTTCACAGGGTTTACATTTTTTTTTTTTATCTCATTTGGCCATCTTCTTTTAATCTAGGCTTTTTTAAACCAATAGGAATCTTAATGTAATGTCCATGGCGTGATTTATGCATGTGATGCATGCAACAGTTTTATATTAGTTTACTGTTTACATACTCTCTCGTTAACATGGTTAAATACTTGTGCTACATGACAATATAAAAGTTTTTTTGTCCTAATATATGAGATTTAATATTTGGGACTCTGAAGTCTGTTCTGAAATGAATGCTTAAGAGTTGACACCATTTGCTACGGTTTTTAATGATGTGCGACTCGCATTGCCAGGTGAAAATCCAATCCAATCCAATCCAATCGATATAATACATACATAAATGCATATAAATATTAATAGTTTTTTTAAAAAATCAAAATATTACAAATTTTCAAGGATTTAAGATTATGATGACCGTTAAACGCGTCATAAGTCTTGTGAAAAGGGTCCATATTGCAAAAAATTATTATTATTACTACCATTACTAGTTTTTTTTGTATTATATATTATCATTCATTCATTCATTTATATTATTAATTACCTCCAGAACTGTCAAGAGCGTCTGTGCTCCACATCTCATGCCTTCATCACGCGTTCATTGCGTGTCGGCATTGTCTTCTGAGGCGCAAGTAATTTATTAAATAAAGAAAAGATTCACGCAGCTTCTGTAGAAATTTGGCGCCAGTTTATCAGGAAGTGACCATTTTGTTCTCTTTGACTCGTTGGATGGAAACGCTGCTTTATTTGCACGTCTTTTATGCGATATTCCAGTTTTGCGCATAAATTTAATTCACATTTTTGGATGAAAACATAGCTAGTGACAATTACTGTAAGCACACACAGAGTTGATTAGGTCTTTACCTTCCATCATGCTTGCTAAAGTCCTGCTGCTCTCCACGAATCATGGGCTTCACCAGGCCTCTTTCACTGCTGTTTCCTGAACGTTCCATCTCCAGCTTCCCTGAGCTCTGAAACCAGCAAACACCCCATCAGAGACTCAACACAGCACACACAGACATGTAAAACAATCAAGCCGATGTGAAACCTTGCTTGTAGGGAGAGCGGAGCCACTGTGGATGTCCCCGTGGAGGTCAAAGGTCGTCTCTGGAACACTCCTAAAAGAGACAGGAAAAAAGGGCAATCATTTCAGCAATCATTTCAGCAGATAATGTTCGTAGTCAAACAAACAGACGCATGCTGTACTGTATGACCACCTGCGCACGCTCGAAAACACACAAACCTGAGCTGAATGGAAAGACAAACAGCACACAGTTTCACAAACAGCCGGATACACATGTGTTGAGCTCTGAAGACCATCAATAACACGCCAACATTCATACCAGGCGAAATGAATGAGCAGGTGGAAATATACACCCGTGCTGTTTGAACGAAATTATACAAACAAAACAGACTTTAATGACAAGATTAGAAGGCAAAACACTACTGTTTGTGCTACTGTGTTCAACAGCTGGCAAACAGCTGTCCCCGGCTATCTGTGTTCATAACTACTGTACATACAAATATCAACTGTACTGACAGAGGAATAGGGCTGTGCGATTGATTGAAATCGAATTGTAATGCAGCTTTGAGATGCTGTGATTAGCAAATCACAAGGCTGTGACATGAATGCGATTTAAATGTATAAAGATAACACAACTAGTCTGTGCCGATAGCATAGTCATTAGTGCGCCGACATACAGTTAAAGTCAGAATTATTAGCCTCCCTGTATATTTTTGTCCCCAATTTCTGTTTAACGTAAAGATTTTTATACAGCACATTTCTGAACATAATAGTTTTAATAACTCATTTCTAATAACTGATCTTTTATCTTTGCCATGATGACAGTACATAATATTTTACTAGATAGTTTTCAAAATGCTACTGTAATATGAGGCTTAACTAGGTTAATGAGGCAAGTTAGAGTACTTAGGCAAGTCATTGTATAACAGTGGTTTGTTCTGTAGACAATCGCTTAAGGGGGCTAATAATATTAACCTTTAAATGGTAAAAAAAAAATTAAAACTGCTTTTATTCTAGCTGAAATAAAACTATTAAGAAAAAATATTATAGGAAATACTGCATATATAGGAAACCATTTGGGAAATATTTGAAAAAGAAAAAAAAAATTCATAGGAGGGCTAATCATTTTGACTTCAACTGTATATAGCCAATATGCTTTGGGTGTCCCGAGTTCGAATCCCAGCTCGGGGACCTTCCCCAATCTTATCCCCGCCTCTCTCTCCAACTTCATTTCCTATCTATTCACTTATGTCAATAAAAAAGGCAAAATGGACAAAAAAATCTATAAGAGATAACACAAATATGCATTCATAAGCAAATGCCTGTAGACTGTCCTCTTGTCCTCTCTGCTCTACAAACTATCATGTTTATGACAATACATATAAATTGAAATAATATAATAAGAAAATACCAGTTTACAACATCAAGCAGCATGATGGCACAGTTTTTTGGCTGTTGCTGAGTTTTTTTTTTTAAAGTCTCAGCAACTTCCGGTTCACACAGACTTTAACAATCAATAGAAGTGAATGAGACCGGAAGTCTTAAGCCAATAATCTCCCAATGATTGCGCCCGCTCGTACGTAACAGAATAAGGTCAATAAACCAGGTTTAAATGCGCCTGATTCCCTGACAAATGACAGAGAGCTCTGCATTTCACACAGTCATGAGAACATGAGAATATATATATATAGACATATATACATGACATGGTTGAAAGATGCTTTGTTAATACTATTATCACATAAGAATGCATAGAGCTGTGTTTTAGTAAAGAGATGGACACATGCTTAATGCATATAAAATATATAATGACTACACACTGAATATAGGCTATAATTACATAGACAGTTAATAAATATTTCCATATATACACTAAGCATGTTGTTCTTTTCTCGCAAACCGAATCGAAAGTAGTCCGAAAAATTACAATTAGATTTTCCCCCCTATTCACACAGCCCTAGAGATGCATGTTCAAAATTCTCAGTATCAGCAATGATGCGTTCTGCTAGAAATGTTTTTTTTTTATTAAATAACCATGTCGTAATGCCCATTTGTATAATCCAGTGAATTAAATGCAAATTTATGTTAAATCTTGATGGACAGGAACCAAAAAATTTGAGATTATTCTGATAATAAATTAAGCCTGGCATTAGTGCAAAAACAGATCAATGTAAAGTAACTCTAAAAAGTACAAACAAAAGTCGAAATGTTCCAACTGTCACTGGCTTGCTTGGTTTGGGTCTTGTGGAGCTGCGCATCGATGGATTTGCTCTTCAGTGTTTGCACTTTCAGCAGTGAAAATTAAACCACACTGAACTAAACTGAACTTCAACTCTGAAAACTGGACTGAAGCAGTTTCAGTTTACTAGAACTTCTATGTTAAGCTGCTTTGAAACAATCTACATTATACAAGCGCTATTGAAAAAACATGAATTGAAATGAAACCGATAAATCAAATTTCACTTGACATCGTAATTTTGAGACATGATGCTTCATACAGTATTTTCACTCTACTCCATGTTTCTTACTTTTAAATAGCATGCATGAAAATGACATATCTAATGAAGAACCAACAACTAACCAACCTACAAAAAAAAAATTTTTTATTAATGTTTTTTTTATTTATTTGATATTTCTAGGGCTAACCTTCACCTTATAAAGAGTCATGTGTCATCAACTACAGTACAAGATAACTACAAGATCTATTTTTTTAACTCCTGTTGCACTGACTGGCATTTGACTGAGTTTCTTCAATAAATCATGATGAATACGCATTATTAGTCATTATTTTATCCTAAGGACACGTTCTAATGCAAAGGGGAAAAAAAGATGTATTATACTTTCATGATTTTGAAAGCCCATATTGTCTTTGACCCGTGTACACTGAACACTTTGCATGTAATGTACCTGTATAGTGTGAGAAGACATCTAGCCTATATTTTCATAAATATCTGACCAATACAAAAATCAGAGAAATCAGATATTACAAGCACTGAGCTCTTGTCTGATCCTTCCCATCAACAAGCATTCCCTGTCCTGGAATGAGCACCGCTGTAATCCAGTGGAACATCAGATTAGAGATTTCTGCTTACAGCCACAAACACGTCCACCGATAGACGACATGTTTTCACATCAAATTAACGCAGGAAATGAACCTAATTCAACCTAGGCATTACGAAGGACTGGCCTGAAATGAACGCAGATTTAATTACAGCACATCGAAGGCAACAGGATGCGCATGGGATACAAGCTCACACAAACCACCATCGACAGACAACTTGACTTTTGAAAAAACTCAAAAAGTCAACATAAGAAACAGGAATTACAACTCTGGGAGAGCTTAATGGTGGAGCTACACAAGGCGGGCATAGTTTACATGAACTAACAGAGTCATCATGTAAGAATAAACTATCACTAATGAGGAGGGCTGGGAAAATGAGTGTGTTTAGCAATTAATGTGGTCTATTAAACACCTTTAAACCGTAAACGTAGCATTTCGTGAGGCTATCCTAATGTTATTACTCAACATTTGACACTAACATAATAGTTAATAATCTTATCAAATCATACATAATCATATTATATTAGATATTTTTTTGTAAATATAATTATTCAGCAAAAAATGCATTTAACTGATATTTAAACTGATCAAAAGATATTTATAAATGCTACAATTTGCATTCAAATACATGCTGCTCTTTTGATGCTTTTACTTTTCAATATTTTAAGACACGCAATGCTGTTTCCTGAGCATATTAATAATATCATATTATAAATATAATATAATAAATATACATGTTTGAATGATATTATTAATCAGCATATTATAATGATTTCTGAAGGATCATGTGGCACTGAATTCTGGAATTATTGCCAACTGTAATAACATTAACATACGCATGCTTTAGTATTTTGATCATATTAACGCATCCGTAGTGAGTAAATATAGAGTTCAGATGCAAAAACCTCTAAATGCCGTCTGAAATGTTCTTCTAAAATGAGCAGTTTTATCAGGCTTCTGTGTGTAGGTTCAGTAATTTCACTTTTATGGCAAAGAATATGTCTTTTTCATGGTTTTCAAAGTGAAATAACTCAACATAAACAAAGGAGGCTGAGAATAATGCTCATTTTCGATTGAAATTTCTGACGGCACCTAGAGGTTTTTGCATCTAAACGCTTCAAATATTTTTTTAAAACAAGTCTATTTTTTAAGATCCAGTAGTGTATAAATAAATATAAATAAATGAACACTGCTAAAATGGCACAAATATTAAATTCAATTCAATTCATCTTTATTTCTATAGCGCTTTCTGTCAAAGCAGATTAACATAGAAGTTCTAGTAAATTGAAACTGAAACTGTGTCAGTCCAGTTTTCAAAGTTGATATACATGATATCTATCATTGTAATTATGTTGAAATTGATCTTTAGCCACAAGTTTGAAAACCCTTCCCTAACCTAACTCTAAATAATCATTTTGAAATTCTGAAGCAGCACAATGAGATAAACAATACCGAAACTTTGAATCATTTCAAAATGATGCAAGCTTATAATTAAAAAGTCAATCAGTACAAAAACAAGGTCACTTCGGAAGTATTTAGAGCCCATGAAATGTGTATGTACTCACCAGCAGCTCTGAACTCCTCTGTATGGTGTTTTCCAGTGTTGTATGATGAAGTGTGTGTGTGTGTGTGTGTGTGTGTGGGAGCGTCACTACTCTCCGCCTGTCTCAAACACTCTCTCTGAAATGACACAGGCAGGACACACCCCTCTCTAACCCACGCTGAGCAGATTATAGAGTGTCTCTCCGACATAACCTTCAGCTCACCCTCTCCTGTCACTCTTTTACAGCGGTTCTTACAGTATAGGCTGTGTTTAACACTAAAATCTGACAGGACAGTCACTGTGGAAGGACATAAACCCTAAGAAACTCCAGACAACCCATAACACAACTTACAATGGTTGTTACAGCACAGTTGCTAAATACAAGCAAGCACACACAACACACAGACATCTAAATACTGCCATCTAAAGGCTTCATTACACTTCTGGATAGAGCAGGGCAATATGACGAAAAACCCATATCACCAAATAACTCATTGCATATCCTGATAACAATATATATATGTGTATATATATATATATATATATATATATATTTGATTGTATTATATTTTATTGCAACTTATAATTAAATTTGAGGGCAGCACTGTGGCTCAGTGGTTAGCACTGTCACCTCACAGCAAGAAGGTCGCTGGTTCGAGTCCCGGCTGGGCCAGTTGGCATTTCTGTGTGGAGTTTGCATGTTCTCCCCGTATATGAATGGGTTTCCTTAGTGTACTCCGGTTTCCCCCACAGTCCAAAGACATGCGTTATGGGTGAATTGGGTTAACTAAATTGGCCGTAGTGTATGTACGTGTGTGAATGTGAGAGTGTATGGATGTTTCCAATTTCTGGGTTGCAGCTGGTAGGGGACATCCGCTGCGTAAAACATATGCTGGAATAGTTGTCGGTTCATTCCGCTGTGGCAACCCCTGATAAATAAGGGACTAAGCGGAAGGAAAATGAATGAATGAACTTAATTTGATTGTAATGCAATAATGTACACCTTTTGTAAAGCTGCTTTGAAACAATAATTATTATAAAAAGCACTATCCAAATAAACTTGAATTGAATATAATATCATTTCTGTAAATTCAATCAATTAATAGGTTATATATATTGAGCACATGCAAATAACTATTTCTTTTTTACATTTTAAAGTATATACTTAGAAATGTACTCATTCGCATGTGATCATATTTCTCCATTTATTTAGAACTTCAGGGCAAATGTTTGATTTGAAAAATGTAGAAATAACAAATAAATTTAAAACCCTTTCTAGAACTAAATGATTAGAGGCCCAACATTAAAATAAAATAAAAAAATGCTGAAAAACATGCTAAATGTAAACATTGCAGCTTTCTCACGTGTCTGTCTGCATCCCCGTAATGGTGTGTAATATTGCGCTCACACAAATGATGAAAAAGTATAATCATAAACGATGCATTTTGTGACACCTCGAGCTGAATGATGAAGCATAATACGTATAAAACGACAGACTTTTTTATTTTGTCTGTACGATATATAGTAGGGCGACACGGTGGCGCAGTGGGTAGCACGTTCGCCTCACAGCAATTAGGTCGCTGGTTCGAGCCTCGGCTGGGTCAGTTGGCATTTCTGTGTGGAGTTTGCATGTTCTCCCCGTGTTCGCGTGGGTTTCCTCCGGGTGCTCCGGTTTCCCCCACAAGTCCAAAGACATGCGGTATAGGTGAATTGGGTAAGCTAAAAAATTGTCCGTAGTGTATGTGTGTGAATGAAATGTATGAATGTTTCCCAGTGATGGGTTGCAGCTGGAAGGGCATCCGCTGTGTAAAACATATGCTGGATAAGTTGGCGGTTCATCCCGCTGTGGCGACCCCAGATTAATAAAGGGACTAAGCCGAAAAGAAAATGAATGAATGAAGGATATATAGTAAATCAACATTAAACATTGTTTTTCAAAATTGTCTGAAGACAAGAACGGATGTTGTTGAATAGTTTTAGGACAACTTCCGTGAAAGGTTTTGATCCACTTCAAATGTTAACAGCTATTTATATCTAGAGAATGTTAAAGCCAACTTTTAAAGAATTCATTCATTCCAAAATGAAAATTATGTTATTAATTATTCCCCCTCATGTCGTTCCAATCCTCTGAGACCTTCGTTCATCTTCGAAACACAAATTAAGATATTTTAGATGGAGTTCTGGAGCTCTCTCATCCTCCATAGACATCAATGGTCTCGAGACGCTCGAGTCCAGAAAAGGGACCAAAAACATTCATTCAATGTGACTTCAGTGGTTCAACTGTAATCATATGAAGCTCCAAGAACAAGTTAGTGCACAAACAATGTTTCCGGCATCAGATCAGGGTGCAAGTTTACTACTGCAATATAACGTTTGCATGTTGCGCCGCTGACTCTAACAGCAATATCTCATACTGCCCATAGTAAACACGCACCTTGACGTCCTGACACGGGAGATAAGACATAGGTGAACAAAGCTAACTTACTTTTTTTTTTTGCACAAAGGTGTTCTTGGAGCTTCATATGATTACAGATGAACCACTGAAGTCACATGGAATGCTTTGACAATGTTTTTGGTTCCTTTTCTGACTTTGAACATCTCAGGACCGTTGCCGTCTATATGTGTGTGTGTGTGTGTGTGTGTGTGTGTGTGTGTGTGTGTGTGTGTGTGTGTGTGTGTGTGTGTGTGTGTGTGTGTGTGTGTGTGTGTGTGTTTTTGTGACATATCAGGACACAAATCTGTATAATGACATAGGTATGACACAGGCATTACAAGAAGGTGGCGAAATATGAGGAGATTGCTTATGTCCTCATTTCTCAAAAAGCTTATAAATCACACAGTGAGTTTTTTTCAGAAAGTAAAACTGTACACAGTTTCCTGTGAGGATTGGATTTAGGTGTAGGGTGGCATTAGTGCAATAAAAAATACAGTTTGTACAGTATAAAAACAATGGAAACCTATGTAATGTCCCCACAATTCACAAAATGTGTGTGTGTGTGTGTGTGTGTGTGTGTGTGTGTGTGATCCAAAAATGAGCGAATGCCCATGGGACTTTACCGACATAAAGATGAGTAATTAATAACATAATTTCATAACAGAACTAATTATTTCATGTTAACTTAATAAAGACAATCAAAATAGCAGTTTTATAATGCAACTGTGCCTGTTTTTCCAGACTCCATTTCCTGTGCATGTTTTGCCACTTTTGTGAAAAAACTGGAATCAGTTGGAATTGGAACTGGAACTAAAATGGAATCAGAAGAAGCTATTTTATTTAGGAGTTTGAATTCATCGTCATTTATATATTTTTCATTTAAATGTAAAGGGGATTCTGTCAAACATACTTGTCAATATAGGTTTAAATAGAAACTGTTTTGTCAAGTTCATTTAAATAAAAATGAGAAACCTTGACAACTAGCAAAAAAAAAAAAATTTAAAAATGCCCAAAATCACAGAGAATACCTCCAATTTGCCATGAATGAATAAACAAAAAAATAAATACTTGGGTTTTTGTTTTCTATATTTATACAATGCGATCATTTGTCTCAAGACTGCAGTGTATAATTTCTTAATGAACTTGTTTTTTAAGCACATTTAATATGATTAGATGATTCACAAAGAGAAAGAGTATAGACAGGCCTGAACCAGCAAAGTTACCAAAACACTCAGCAAAATATCCTTTAATTACCATTCCATTATAGAAGTCAAGATATATATATATATATATATATATATATATATATATATATATGTATATGTAATTTGTGTGGTTATTTCTTTTAAGGGACTGTAATAACTGTATTTTTGTGCACTTCTATCTTTAAAGCTTAAATGAAGTTCAATTATGCAATTTTTGTTTTATAGTGAAACACTGATTTTGTAATTTAACCCTGTGGGTCTCCTCAGTCACTTCTGACCGAAATGTTTTTGAAATGTTAAATAAAAATTATAAAATCACAGCTTCATTGGAATGGTGCGAAACTTTGTGACTTTAAAATTTTTTTTGCAGTGTATACATAAAAAAAATAAAAAATAAAAATTGGGGGCAAGAATCGAGCAGGCAAAGTGGGTGTAAAAAAAAAGGTCACTTGTAGAGAATTTTTGTTTGTACTTGTTCTCCTCAAAATTATATTTGAATGGGAGATTCTATTCTTATTAGAATTACTGCACTAATTAAAAAAAATAATAATAATAATAATAATTTTTAAAATCTAATTTGTGCTTTTAATGGTAAAAGAATTTATAATAATTACTGCATGAACATTATTTAACCAAATCATTTTAGACATTTTAGAATAGATTTCTTTTAAGAGAACTAATCGATTCAAAAATTTTTGTGCACTTTTATCTTTAAAACTTAAATGAAGTTCAATTATGTGATTTATGTTTTATAGTGAAACACTGATTTTGTAATTTAACCCTGTGGGTTTCCTCGGTCACTTCTGAACGAAATGTTTTTGTTTTTGAAATGTAAAAAAAACAAATCATTGAAATTGTGCGAAACTTTGTGGTTTTTAAAAAGTTTTTGCAATGTATACATAAAAAAAATTGGAGGCAAAATAAAAAACAGGAAAAGGGGGAAAAAAAAAAAAAAAAAAAAAAAAAAAAAAGAAATGTCACACTTCTTTCTCAAAAACTCAAAAGTGACCGGCTATAAGAAATGAATGAGAAATTCACCAAAAAAAAAAAGAGAATTTTTGTGTGTACTTGTTTTCCTCAAAATTGTATTCCAATGGAAGAGTCTCTATTCTATTTAGAATTACTGCACTAATTAAAAAAAAAATAAATAATAATAATAATTTAAAAAATCTAATTGTCTTCAATGGTGAAAAACATTATATTAATTACTGCATGAATATTATTTAACCAAATCATTTTAGACATTTTAGAATCGATTATTTCTTTTAAGGGACTGTAATAACTGTATTATTGTGCACTTTTATCTTTAAAACCTAAATGAAGTTCAATTATACAATACTTCAGGAGAATACCTTAGCCAAGTTAGTAGCTTCAAATTGAGCTAATGACTTCTCTAAAGGGTAGCTAGACAATAGTGTACCCATTTTAATAGATAGATTGGCAGGCTATAGTTACAGAGAAGCTACCAAAGTCTAAAGTTCCACTTAACAACAGACGGTTCATTGTACTTCACTGTCCCAGCTGCCCAATAAAGCACCCGTAGTCGTCTGCTGACTATTGTACAAGTTCAAATCTTTCTGAACACAATTAGTTCAATTCAATGTGTCATTTTAGGTTTGTTTGTTTAGATTTTTGTTTTATAGTGAAACACTGATTTTGTAATTTAACCCTGTGGGTCTCCTCGGTCACTTCTGACTGAAATGTTGTTGTTTTTGAAACGTAAAAAAAAATATTGGAATTGTATGAAACTTTGTGACTTTTTAAAAAGTTTTTGCAATGTATACATTTAAAAAAAAATTGGGGGCAAGACTGTAATAACTGTATTATTGTGCACTTTTATCTTTAAAACCTAAATGAAGTTCAATTATACAATACTTCAGGAGAATACCTTAGCCAAGTTAGTAGCTTAAAATTGAGCTAATGACTTCTCTAAAGGGTAGCTAGACAATAGTGTACCCATTTTAATAGATAGATTGGCAGGCTATAGTTACAGAGAAGCTACCAAAGTCTAAAGTTCCACTTAACAACAGACGGTTCATTGTACTTCACTGTCCCAGCTGCCCAATAAAGCACCCGTAGTCGTCTGCTGACTATTGTACAAGTTCAAATCTTTCTGAACACAATCAGTTCAATTCAATGTGATTCTTAGCAGCTGATATTTGCTTTCCAGTGCTGTGTGGCTGCTATTAGAAGGAAAACAGTGTGTGCACATCTAGAAAAATCTTAAATGCAGGTGCTCGATCAAGCAGAACACAATCGAAAAAGTCACACACACACAAAAAAAAAAAAATCGGCACACTTGATGACCTGAAGAAGACCATGTACTGTAGGTTGCAACGTTGTCAAATTAAGTTTTGAGAGCTAAAGTGGAAGTGTGTCGATTTTTTTAGACTTTTGCTATTAAAAAAAAGTCTCACCCTGATTTGTGCCTGCCTTTCATCATGGACCCGGGGTCTCTTTTGGACATGCTCTGGTCATAACTGGGGTCTACGAATTTGAAGACGTGAGTGGCTCCGAACTGGACGGTCACCCCGCTGCGCAGAACTGTAGTGTCTGAAATCCGATGTCCGTCCACAAACGTCTCTGCGTCCATACTGGCTGGGGTCACGGTCACTAACCCGTCAGCATGCATCAGGTCACAGTGATGAGGGAGAATTCCAGGCCCAAACAGCTGTGTGTGGATTGAGCAGACAAGAAACATTGTCATTTTAGGTTTGTTTGTTTAGATTTTTGTTTTATAGTGAAACACTGATTTTGTAATTTAACCTCCTCGGTCAGACCTAAAGTCTCCTCGGTCACTTCTGACTGAAATGTTGTTGTTTTTGAAACGTAAAAAAAAAATATTGGAATTGTATGAAACTTTGTGACTTTTTAAAAAGTTTTTGCAATGTATACATTTAAAAAAAAATTGGGGGCAAGATTCGAGCAAGCAAAGTTGGTGTAAAAAAAAAAAGAAAACAAAAGTTACACTTGTACACTTTCGGTCAAAAGTAACCGGCCATAGGAAATGAACAGGGGAATTTACAAAAAAAACTACATTTTGAAGAATGTTTGTATGTACTTGTTCTCCTCAAAATTGTCAATGTCAATTTTATTTATATAGCACTATTAAACACAACCAGAGGTTGACCAATGTGCTGCACAATACACATCACAATAAAGAAAAAATATAAAATAATAAAATTATAGCTAAAACTGACATTTTTCATTGATAAAATGCCAAATCGGGCGACGCGGTGGCGCAGTGGGTAGCACGTTCGCCTCACAGCAAGAAGGTCACTGGTTTGAGCCTCGGCTGGGTCAGTTGGCATTTCTGTGTGGAGTTTGCATGTTCTCCCGATGTTCGCGTGGGTTTCCTCCGGGTGCTCCGGTTTCCCCCACAAGTCCAAAGACATGCGGTATAGGTGAATTGGGTAAGCTAAAATTGTCCGTAGTGTATGTGTGTGTATGAGTGTGTATGAATGTTTCCCAGTGATGGGTTGCAGCTGGAAGGGCATCCGCTGGATAAGTTGGCGGTTCATCCCGCTGTGGTGACCCCAGATTAATAAAGGGACTAAGCCGAAAAGAAAATGAATGAATGAATGAAAATGCCAAATCAAAGAGGTAAGTTTTCAACCTAGACTTAAAAACAGACAGAGATGAAACAGATCTAATACAGAGGGGCAGAGCATTCCACAACCTAGGACCAGCTATTGCGAAGGCACGGTCACCTCTGCATTTCAGCCTTGACTTAGGGATACATAACAATCTCTGGTTAGATGACCGAAGAGACCGACCAGGCTGATGCTCAATCAACATGTCAAAATTGTATTCGAATGGG
Source organism: Danio jaintianensis (assembly GCA_903798115.1). Lineage (NCBI taxonomy): Eukaryota > Metazoa > Chordata > Actinopteri > Cypriniformes > Danionidae > Danio > Danio jaintianensis. The sequence continues at coordinate 5,806,939 of CAIGQV010019088.1, forward strand.
AGATTCTACTTCCATTAGAATTACTGCATTAACTACAAAATAATAATAATTTTTTGAAATCACATTGTTTTCAATAGTGAAAAAAATTATATTTACTTCATGAATATTATTTTTTAACCAAATCCTCTAAAAATGCAAAAAAAAAAAAAAAAAGAGAAGATATTAAACAAAAAAATTGTTTGAATAATTTTTGCTTAATGGTTTAAATGATTTGTGGTCTTCAGTCACTTTTGACCGAATGGAGTACAAGTGTGATTCTGTGTTCTGGAGACCCAGAGGGTTAAAAAGGCCATATAATACTATTAAAGAGTTACAACTATAGGGATAGTTCATCCAAAACTGTGAATTACCTCCTCATTTACTGTGGTTTTAAACCTTCATGTGTTTCTTTCTTCTGTTGAACACAAACGAAGATATTTTGAAGAATGCTGGTTGCTGAGAGCCACTGACTTTCATAATAGGAAAAAAAGATGGACGTCAATGGGTGACAGCAACCAGCATTCTTTAAAATATCTTCCTTTTGTGTTCAACCGAAACTCAAATAGGTTTTGAACAAGTGAAGGGTGAATAAATGATGAAAGAATTTTTACTTGTAATAATTTTGTCCTAAAAAAACAAACTTAGAACACTGTTTATTTCATTTCACTCTTTGTTCATATTCATTTATTTTTTGTTATCATTGCATTACTGACTCGCTTATTTGTAATTTCTAATTTTTTTTTACATTTATATCATTTAGGCTAGAAGTTTTTGCAAATGTTTTTACAGTATGTCATATATTTAAGTTAAAAAAAAAAAGAGACCTCCTGAAAATTCTCAGTTTCTCTCGATTTGCTGAAGTAAAATATATTATTTTAATTTTTTTGTAATTTTTTTGTTTTAAGTCTACATTTGTTGCAAGTCTGATAACATTTCTTCCAAAAAGCCTCGCCTTAGATCGTTGTATATGTCTTTAGGCTGGGACACATCAAGTCGACACAAAACAACTAGCATCAATGAAACCCAACTCCCAATCCCAACCCAACATCACGTGGGCTCACGCCTGAACCAAAAAGCAGAGCGTGAAAACACCAAATGGACGAAAGCCAACTGAAACAAGAGCATGAGAGGATTTGTCTTTTGTTTGGAATGTCGTGACTGACTAATCAGAATCAAGTATTCAAGAGAGCCATGTACTAATTAGTTATAACATATTTGCCAAGTAACATCCAGACTAAGGTCAATCCATTTTAAGTGCAGAAAGTGTGAAGTATGTTCAAGACTATGAGCTTTATTTCTTATACTTGCACATGCAGATACAATAAAAAACACTAAGAAAAACATGACAAGGCTTCTTTAAGAGTTTTGATTACCTGGATGTTTCCATTTTCACTCCGGTCAGATCCGACCTCCGTGACGCTGTGCTGTAGTCTGTAGAGTTTGGGTTTGTCCCTTGAGTCGGAGCCATCTGCAGACCAGCCACACAGCAGTGAGACGCACGTTTGTGTTTTCTGCTTTTCACTCACACGCTATTCAAAAAAAAGCAAGCATGTGCACGCCTGCACAGCCTATTACAGTGTCACTTCTGTGCTTTAGGCCATGTAATTAAAGACACGTAAAACTACATGTTTCCAAATCAGTCTAGTCAATGGGTTCACTAAACTACAGTATAATTAGGTTGTTTTCACTCCTCTGAGATGCAACTCCTCCAGGAGGGTTTTCTAGGGTTGTACACAGCCTGCTATTTAAAGCACTGACACTCTAAATACACTACGTTCAAAAGTTTGAGGTCAGTAATATATATATATATATATATATATATATATTTATATATTTAAAATAAATGATTCTGTTTAGCAAGAAATTAGTCAAACAAATGCAGAATCCAGAGTTCCCATCAAGACTAAAGGGATAGTTCACCCAAACATTTCCTCAGTATTTGCTCACACCCAAACTTTTGATTTCTTTCATCTGTTGAACACAAAAAAAGGTTTTCATGAAGAATGTTGGGGAAAAGCAGCCATTGGGATCCATAGTAGAAACACAAAATACAATGGAAGTCAATTGATGTTATTTTTTGTCCCCAACATTCTTCAGTATTTAACCATTTGTGTCCAGAAAAAGAAAGAAAATCAGGTTTGAAAAAAGTGGAGGATGAGTAAATGATGACAGAATTTTCATTTTTGGATGAACTGTTTTCAATATTGAGAAAACAAATAAGCAACACATTTCTAATACATTATAAATAGAAATGTGTTATTTTCCACTGTATAATACATTCATTCACTCAATCATTTTCCTTCAGCTTAGTCCCTTATTTATCAGGGGTGGCCACAGCGGAATGATTCGCCAACTGTATAATATTAAAAACAAAATAATGTCTCTTCTAAAAGCATTATATTTAAATGCTGACCTCAGTAGTCAACTAGCTTTTTTGATAAATTTACATGTACAGTGAAACATCTCACAAAAGAAATATTTACTGAATTGACAACAAATGTGCACACACTAGAATTTTTTCTTAAATTTGTTTAACATGTTTTCAGTTAAGGGGCGACACTGTGGCTCAGTGGTTAGCACTGTCGCCTCACAGCAAGAAGGTCACTGGTTCGAGTCCTGGCTGGGCCAGTTGGCATTTCTGTGTGGAGTTTGCATGTTCTCCCCGTGTTGGGTGCTCCAGTTTCCCCTACAGTCCAATGACATGCTGTATAGGTGAATTGAATAAACTAAATTGGCCGTAGTGTGAATGAGTGTGTATGGATGTTTCCCAGTACTGGGTTGCAGCTGGAAGGGTATCCGCTGTGTAAACATATGCTGGATAAGTTGGTGGTTCATTCCGCTGTGCTGACCCCTGATGAACAAAGGGACTAAGCCAAAGGAAAATAATTGAATGAATGTTTTCAGTTAATGCATCGTCTGGGTATTCAAAGTACACTTTATCTTGTGGGATTTTTGAATTTGAACAAATCACTTGTCATATTAAACTAAAGTGTCATAGAAATGATTATGTAAGTTGATGAGATTAACCTATAGTTATTATTATGTTAAGTCGAGTTAAAATTGAATCCCTTATTAATACATTTTGAGGCCACACAGAACATAAAAAGACTTAATTTGCAAAAGAAAAAAGAAAAATCACAATATTCACCTATTTTTTTTTACTTTTTCAGAAATCAAGGTTTTGAAATGAACTCTTTGACACTCAATTTAAAAACATGATTTCTAAAATTAAATTTAAAAAGCACCAGTTCAAGTAATTTCCATAAACTATGGTTTGTTTTTTTGCAATTTTACTTTTCAATACAAAATCCAATCTGAAAATGACTAAAAATTAAGTTATCTGTTTTTGCAAAATGCAAAATCCTCTTCATATGTGTTTTGTAAATGTATGGTTTTCTCTCACAAATTTAGAATACATTTTAGTATGACCGTTTCCAGTGAATCATAATTTGCTTGTGAAGTGAACACAATGATTTCACACACAAAATTGTGCACACAATTAATAGTTAATGACACCAAATCACTTTTGTAATGGAAATTGGAACATAATCAGAATTCTTGGAACTTTCTTCGAAAACGATGTCTTTTTTACAACAAAAAAAAAATAAGTTATAAATGATGAAGCAATGGTGGCTCAGTGGTCCCGGCTGGGCCAGCTGGCATTTGTGTGGAGTTTGCATGTTCGCCCCGTGTTCGCGTGAATTGACTAAACTAAATTGGCTGTAGTGTATGTGTGTGTGTGTGTGTGTGTGAATGAGTGTGCTGTGTTGTGGCTGAAAGGGCATTCGCTGCGTAAAACATATGCTGGAATAGTTGGTGGTTCATTCCGCTGTGGTGACCCCTGATAAATAAGGGATTAAGTCCGAAGATAAATGAATGAATGAATGATGAAGCAATGGTTAGCTTTAAATTTTGAATCTTAAGATTAGAAAGATGACAATGAGGAATTAAGCAAAATGCAAAACACTAAAATAGTCTATTAAAAAAGTCCTAAATTAATAAATAATATCCTTATATAATTATAAAATATCCTCATACTGGTGACAAAGTATTTTTTTTTCATTTATTTTATTCGTTTTCATTCATGGATTTACCACATCCCACTAATCAAGTGCCAACAACCTGACTGTGTAAATACACAAGTCAGTTTTGATGAAGTTGTGTGTGATAGAGAGAGGTGGAGCTGGGGCAGGGTTACGGGTGCAGGCAGGTTTGTGTTACCTTCATGATGGCGGTAGTAGTAGGCATAGTGACTCCCTCGCCCTACGACGGGACGCATGCACAGGAGCCAGGAGCAGACAGAGCGGCGGGACACACACCAACAACACGAGAGAGAGAGAGAGAGAGAGAGAGAGAGAGAGAGAGAGAGAGAGAG
>CAIGQV010019088.1:5813942-5840414 GCA_903798115.1 Danio jaintianensis
ATATATATATATATATATATATATATACACATATATATATACATATATACACATATATACATATATACACATATATACATATATATATACACACATATACACATATATATATATACATATATATATATATATATATATATATACACATATATAAAACAAAAGTATTTTCTTTCACTCTTGAATACAATTTAATGTTTTCATAATAAATAAAAGTAAACACATTTTTAATGGGACTTTTTAAATGTTAATCACAGTTTCCAGAAAAAATATGAAGCAGTCCAAAAGATTTCAATGCAGAGAATATTAACAAATATTTTTGGAGCAGCAGATCATCATATTAGAGTTGTTTCTGAAGGACCATGTATCACATTCAGCTTCAGAAAATCCATCTTTAAATCAGGAATAAATACAATTTTACATTACATTCAACAAGAACTAATAACTAATACTAATAGAACTAATAATAATAATATTTCACAATTGTATACTATTTTTACTGTATTTTTGATCAAATAAATACAGCCTTGCTTAGCTAAACAGCCTTCTTTTTTTAAACATTAGCTTTTGACTGACAGTGTTTTTGAAGGGGTCTCACTAGCTTAATACAGTGGTCCAGATAGTGAAGTGATCTGTCGGCCACGGCTCTACTCAAGCGTGAATGTCAGTGGGCAATCGGTGAGCAACTCTTCACAGCTGTCACATCAGTGCAACTGAAACTCTAGCGCAGGCTTAGATCAGCATCACTGATCCAGGAACAGCTCTGCTACCGTTCGGCGGCACACAAAGGCCTTTGTTTCTGCTCTACATCTGCAGGTAAATGGATGTGAAGTCATTGTGTATGTTTGTGTGTGTGGGTCACCTGGGCTCAGCTCCACCAGGTAAGGCAGTTTCTCAGGAGGGATGGATCCGTGCTGCGGCCCCATCCGGTTGTCTGGCTTACGTCCTTTCCTCGGAGCGTAATCTGGAGGACGTTTCTTCAGCTGGAAAACTAAGGCCTCTGTAAAATCAACAGCTTTGATGTAATAGCACTTTAAAGACAACAGGGGGTGATATAAGCTGGTGAAAATTAAAGGCTTTTTTCCTGCTGATTTAAAGGCATATTGTTTTTTTAACTGACGTTCCAAACACTTATGAATTTTGTTCACATTCAGAACACAAATAGTTGGAAGTGTTTAATAAGTTCTGAGAGATATATGTACCTCTATTGAAAGATAGTTCACCCAAATGCTAATTCTTCAGGATAATCTATAAATCTATTTGAAGCAAATCAGGGTCTTCTCAGCACACTGTCACTTATATGATAAACAGATTTTATTTAGCCTTTTTTATGAAGACCTAGACAGAAAAAACTTGGATTTTACTATAATATCTCAACTTGCGTTGAGAACATAAAGACATTTCTGACTGGTCTGGAAAGACTTGAGGGTGAGTAAATTACCGCAATCGTCATTTTAGGGTGAACACAACTTTACATGCTGAAGTATGTGAAAGAAATAAAGAACAGCTAACAAAAGGTGTCCTCGAAGGTTTGGAGCCAATAAATGTATAGTTTTCAGATAAAAAGATTAAAACATTTATGATGCTTCAAAAGATGCTACCTTTGAACATTTTATTTACCAAATCACCCCGCTAGAATATTTACTGAATATCATGTGACGCTGGAAAAATTCAGTATGTTAAAATAGAAAACATTTCTTTTAAATTGTACAAATATTTAAAGGTTTTCCCAGTGATGGGTTGCAGCTGGAAGGGCATCCGCTGCGTAAAACATATGCTGGATAAGTTGGTGGTTCATTCCACTGTGGCGACCCCAGATTAATAAAGGGACTAAGCCGAAAAGAAAATGAATGAATGAATGAAATATTTAAAGGTGCCATAAAATGAAATTTGGAAAACCTATACCTTGGAATAGCTGAATAATAAGAGTTCAGTACATGGAAATGGCATAGTGTGAGCCTCAAACACCATTGTTTTCTTGTTCTCATGTAAATCCTATGAGTGTAAAATCCAATGGAAAAACAGGTCAATCAGAACAAAACAGAGACTGTTACATTTCACACATGATTGTTAATATGCACGCCCCCAGTAGCTTTGATTGGCCACTAATGAATTAGTGTAAAATTCCTAGTTTATTTATTTAATAAATTATATCTTTATTTATCTAAGGTTATATTATAATTACAAAGTATGTAGGACTCATATTTTGAAAACGGCACATGCTTTAAGGAATAGTAAAGGAGCTTTCTGTGTAACAGGTAGCCATGCTTCTCATGTGTTAACAGCAAAAACGCAGGACATATGGATTAAATGTTTATTCACCGTTATCGTATAGTATTGTTTGTTAGATTAACATGTATATTGTAAAATTTGCTGCGCATGGTTGTAATGAGGCAACAAACACATGTCAACTGCTGAGTTTACATGTTTAATGCATGGTTATGCATCATCATATATTATTCAGCTCATATTGTAACATTTCTAGAGTCAAAGAACAGTAATAACTTCATGAAACTACAAATCTATTCATTCTTGCCTGTGTTTTCATACAAGTTAACATTACGTCAAACATACAAAATATAACTCTTTACAACCTACAAAAGCACACCACGCTGTGTGTGTGTGGGTCAGTCTTTGCCATGAGCTCACTGACATTCACGACCATATTTGGAAGGGTCAAAAACATCCACCTCATTATGGCCAATTCATGAGGTTTAGAACGGACCTGTAAAACTGTTCATTGAGAAACATTTCCACTGACCTAAGCCATATAACTTCTATGTAGATATCAGAGAACAATTTAACATCTATCAATGCATTCTATGCCACCTTTAATATCTTTACTGTTATTACTTAAATTCTGCTAAAATATATGCAGCTTTAGTGAGCAAAACACACTTCTTTTTCACCCCAAACCTTTGAACCATAGCTTAAAATGCTCAGTAAACTGTATGAAAAGGCAGCAGAATGAGAAACGGTATGTACTGCTTCACTAACCTAAGCCATATTACTTCTATGTAGATATAAGCGAACAATTTAACATTGATCAATGCATTCTATGGCACCTTTAATAACTTTACTGTTACTACTTATATTCTGCTCAAAACAGATGCAGCTTTGGTGAGCAAAACACTTCTTTTTCACCACAAACCTTTGAACCATAGCTTAAAATGCTCAGGGAACTGTATGAGAAGACAGCAGAATGAGAAACGGTGTGTACTGCTGACCTTTATCACTCGTCCAGTCTCTGAGGATCTGCAGAGGACAGTCTGTGTCATCTAATATGGTCTCCTTCACTGCTTTATCATTTGCATGAACTACCTGCAATAAACAAGAACACACACACATTTATTTATACGCCCGGTTACAAAAGTAAATACTTTTAAAACATTTCAAATTGTACACAAGTTTTAGTGACAGAAACAGTACATACACAGTGCACAGGCGGTGTATGAATTTCTAATTGGTGGGAATGATGGGAGACAATGTTATGAAGGCATGCTTCTCTCAGAAACGTGATTGGCTGATTCCCTAACCCTAAGCCAATGTTGATGCTTTTGAACCACTGACAGAAGAGATTAAGACAGGATGCTTCAAGTACTTCCTGCTCTCCTCCTCTACACTTCCTCCTCATCCTCACATACAGTTGAAGTCAGAATTATTAGCCCCCCCCCTGTATATTGCTCCCCAATTTCTGCTTAACGGAAATAATTTTTTGTCCACACATTTCTAAACACAATAGTTTCAATAACTCATTTCTAATAACGGATTTCTTTTGTCTTTGCCATGATGACAGTACATAATATTTTACACAATAGTTCTGCTATGGAAAATGGCATACGACTTTTAAAACACACGACATACGCTACAAATGAATGGACATATCTCCGACTGTTTTACCTCATTTTTATTTGAACAATGATGTTTATGCATAGTGTGGGACTTCAAAATAATAACATTGTGGTGTTAGTTGTGTTAATGAGGCTAGCAAGGGACTCTATACTGCTCAGTGAGTGCCGCTTTTCAGATGAGACGTTAAACCAAAGTCCTGACTCTCTGCAGTCATTATAAATCCCAGGATGTCCTTCGAAAAAGAGTAGGGGTTTAACCGGGCCAAATTTGTCCCCTGGCCTCTGTCCATCATGGCCTCCTAACAATCCCCATATCATAATTGGCTTCATCACTCTATCTTCTCTCCATCAATCACCAATCAGTGGTGTGTGGTCTGGCGCAATATGGCAGGTGGATGATGCACACTGGTGGCGAGCGAGGAGATTCCTCCCAAAAATATGTAATTTTTTTGTCAACACATTTCTAAACACAATAGTTTCAATAACTCAATTCTAATAACTGGCTTCTTTTATCTTTGCCATGATGACAGTACATAATATTTTAATGGATAATTTTCAAGACACTAGTATTCAGCAATTTAAGTGCAATGTAAAGGCTTAACTAGGTTAATTAGGCAAGTTAAGGTAATTAGGCAAGTCATTGTATAACAGACAATCGAGAAAAAAAAATTGCTTAAGAGGGCTAATAATATTGACCATAAAACTGTTTTAAAAAAAATTTAAAACTGCTTTTATTCTAGCTGAAATAAAACAAATAAGACTTTCTCCAGAAGAAAAAATATTATAGGAAATACTGTGAAAAATCCCTTGCTCTGTTAAACATAATTTGGGAAATATTCGAAAAAGAAAACTAATTCACAGGAGGACGAATAATTTTGACTGTATATCTTTATCTGGCACTCTGTACAGTGTGCAAACAGGACACCTACAACTGCACAATTCAATTACTCTCAGTTGAAAAGGTGAAGCAGATGTCAGATCCTGGCTTTAATCTGGAGGACAAATCGTGCAGCGGCCTCATGAAATATGCTGGATTTGATAACAGGAAGAGGAGGAGGGATGAGAGAGAGAGAGGCATGGAGAGACGCTCAATCAGCTTAATAACTCCACAGTAAACACACATACACACACATCAACAACAGAATTGTACAACCACAGAATTATGAAGAAAGGTCCATGCATTTTCCGCAAAATTTCTCCTTACTACAATGACATGTTTATTAATTGTATATTTTGGCTTAATTCTCAGCCACATTTTACTAGGTGTCCACATAAGCAAGACTCCAGACAAATGCATATTATACATCTTTATAAATATTTTACTAGGTAACCACAAATGCAATAATCCAGCCAAATGCATACTATACATAAATATAAATAGCCAACATGTACGCTTTAATGGGAAATGTTAATTAATAAATAGGCAACACTGTCAAAATTTGTGTAATTATTTATAATGCAAACGTGTATACCATAAATGATTTACTAGAAGTTACAAAAATGTTATAATAAAACTGTAATAATGAAATAGAAATAAAAGCAGGGGATCTGCTGTTTTTTAAATCTAATTTAAAAGTGTGGAGCACCACTAATCTTGACTAATACAATTTAACTTAATAAATCGCACAGCTCATAAACTCGCACAGCTCATTTAATTCTCAAAACAGAATTAAATACAAACCAAACATGAACAAAATAAGAAGATATCATTACACTTCAAATCATACAAAACCAATAACAAACATACCTCATTAGCTGGTTACAGAAGGGAGAATTCAAAGAAAGCATAATCTTAACATTCCCTCAGTTTCTGGAATGCTAGCGGCGTTAGTATGTGAAAAAGCATTCGCCCCCCACGGCAGGAATCAGCTTCCAGAAATGATCAGATGTGCTCCAACATTAGGCACATTCAAATCAAGATTTAAAACATACTTGTTTAGCTGTGCCTTTACTGAAGAGCACTGTGTTACGTCCGACAGATCGCACTATTACATCTTTCTTTTCTTTTTCATTCTTTCAAAACCTGTTTTAACACATTTTAATCTGTTTTTATCAGTTTTTTTTAATTATTTTTATTCTTTGTTGTTTTTATTTTCTTATACTCGTTTCTTTTATTCCTGTTTATGTAAAGCACTTTGAATTACCATTGTGTATGAAATGTGTGTATAAATAAACTTGCCTTGCCTTTTGTCTTGTATTACCTTTTCAGTTTTCTATTGGTTGAATTGATGACGTCAGGCTTTAAAGCGAAAGGAAGCGGATCTCTCGAGCTCTCGCTCATTCCTCCATGCCAACCAGTCTCATGTTTTTCTTTGTACTTTCTTTTTCTACTTCAGTTTGGAGTGGGGAGTCCCAACCTGCTTTATGTTCGTTTAGCTATTTAGTTAATATCTTGTTGGGCTCCCTATCTCTTGTGGTTTGGATTGTCTTGCTGATTAGTTTACCTTATAAATAAGTCAGTTGGACGTTGTTTATTTTTGTTACGTTTTCTTAAAATCACGAGTCTTATTTAATTAGGGACCATAACAAATAACAATACACCGTTCTTCCTTTTATGATTAAATCCATCCTGCAGATTTTTCAAACACTGTCAGACATCCCTGCATCTTCAAATTACTCAATGAAAAGTAATCTTCTCTGTAAGCTAATACAGTGTTAAAGCTCACCTGGGCGATGCAGTAGTCTCTAGGGTTTTCCTTCTCCAGGCCATATTTCTCCAGAGCCTCGGCCACAGCAAAGTCAGCCATATCAGTAGTTGAGAGCAGGATGGTCTTGTAGGGAATGTTGGGCTTCAGACTATCGGCGTAGATCCTCAGAGTGCCTCCTAAACGAGATTGGGTCGAAGAGAATTAAGAGTTAATAGTGTGGATAAGCAGCAGACTTATATAATCGCCGTACCAATTAATCAGATGATACAGTACTTGAGCTTTTAGAGATTATCAGAATTGGATGCTAGATGATGCTAATTAACAGAAGTTTGCTACATCAACCTTGTGTCAGATCCAATGTCTGAAAGGTAGACGATATATTGACAAGGACAACAAATTACCTAATACTTGGCATTTTGAAACACTTACTGATGGCTAGGCCCACACGGAATCTGTGATTTTTAGGCCATCATTGAGTCTATTTATTCACTTGTGTAAACATTAAATAAAGGTTAAAAAAAAAAAAGGTTTTATTTCTTATATTAAGTTTTTAGCTACGATCCTCCCAAAATCATGTCCACAGATTCTGTCTGGCCCTACTGATGCAATCTTGCTCCAAAAACACACAACTATATTTTCTGAATAAGAGTAGTTGACAGATAGGCAGTAAGAAATGTTTTTACGTAAAACACTAATTTTAGAGAATAAATATTTATAATTATGTAGCTTGATGTCTGAGAAAACATAAGAGGTCGCTGACTTGATCAGTTCTTTCTTTTTACAGTACAACTGTACAATAAAAAAAAAATGTCCTATGGTGCGACATAGTAAAATTTTTTTTTTTTTAACTCTTTATTATATATACTCTAATATAAAAACAAAGAGTGAGAGACTTATCTTGATATAGTGCTATTTGTTTTATATGAAATTATGATTTTTTTTTTTAACACCAAAAAAAAAGCATCACACCAAAAGACAACAAAACCTAACAATTTTATAGTGGTTCCAAAAAAAGTTAAATGTTACAAATTTTGAGACAAAAAAAAAAAAAAAAAAACTAACAGGTGCATATCTGTTGTGATCGCCAGGATGTTTTCTCCACTGGAGATTATTTCCAGTATTCTTACCGAACTACAGCTCCCAGAACTCTTTGCACTCATCACCTCCTGTGACAGCTGACAATAATCCGGAGACTCACACACACATCTGAAAGTCATGATTACTGATTACATGGACTATATATACACCACTTACTTTCACAGACACTTTGCTGAGTCTTGTTTTTCCTTTCGAAGCATTACGAATCGTTTTTTTTTCCCTGTTTATCTTGCCGTGGTATTGATCTTTGCATAGTTTATTGTTACTGTTGATTCTTTTCCCCGTCCTGAATTTTCGCCTGTTTTTTGACCTCGCTCTTTGGATTATCTGTATGTCCCTGTTTGTACAGTACTTGTCGACTATTGCCTGCTTCACTTTTCAGCGGATGCTCTTCCAGCTGCAACCCATCACTGGGAAACATCAATACACACACATACACTACGGACAATTTTTAGCTTACCCAATCCACTTATAGCGCATGTCTTTGGACTGTGGGGGAAACTGGATCACCCAGAGGAAACCCACGCAATCACGGGGAGAACATGCAAACTCCACACAGAAATGCCAACTGACCCAGCCAAGGCTCGAACCAGCGACCTTCTTGCTGTGAGGTGATCGTGCCACCCACTGCGCCACCATAACGCCCGGTTTACTATTCTTTGTTAATAAATACTGCATGTGGATCCGCACGTCTATTGCCAGACTCAGTCGTTACAATATCGTGGGCTTCACAGTAGCTTCAGTCAAATGGTCTTGAATGGTGTCACACAAGAGGACATGATTCTCAGTAACAAAATGTTTCAAATTCCAATGTTTTGTTATTTTAAAAGATTGGCAATTACTAAAATAGCCACTGTTAAAATAAAATAAATAAATAATAATAATTAATAACACAGCAGTTTTTATAAAAAGAGGTCCATGGAAGACAAACAAATTTGTAACCGTTTACTGCAGTTTAAATGTGTCACGGTGCGCTCTGCACACAAAGGCACGAAACACGGGAGTTATCAAACACGAAGATTTATTCATAAACACTCACTGGAAGATGGAGACACAGGAAGACGGAGACACAGGAACATGGACAACACACTGTGGCAATACAATACCGGACAAAGAATGAACTAAACAAAGGGGTATATATACACAGGAGGGATAATGAAAGACAGTTGAAAATAATCAACATTAGTAAACGGCGGGAAACAGAACAAAGGGATCACATGACGACAACATGGAACAGACACCTGACAAAATGATGTCAATACTACTTATATTAGCGCTGCACAATATATCACAAAATTATCGTTATCGTGATAATAGTATATGCAATAAACTTATCGCAGACGTGTGATAAATGATATTTATTTGATGCATTGGTTGTTTATCTAAATTTGACCAATCAGATGGGGCCGTACTATCCTTATCCCCGCATCCTCAGTAGTTGCTGTTTTGCTATTGGCTTAAGGTTAACTCAGAGCTGAAAATAAACAGTAATAGCGGGAAATGACAACAGCCAATCAGAGTCAGAATATCTGCTGAGGTTTTCACTCATTCGTAGTGTTTTAAAGTCTAAACTTTTGCACCTTGACACAGTTTTTTAGTCTGAATTAATCAGAAAAATATATATTAAATGTTTATTTTAATATCATTAAATAAAGAAATTATTTAAAAGCATAGCTAATAAAAATAGCATTTCTCTAGGGAAATGTAACAGAAATATGGTTATCGCAATACTCAACAACATTGCATATTCTTTCAGTATCATGCAGCCATTAAATTTTGACATGTGTGACAGTGAAAATGCAACGTCACGTCAACAACCCATAATCATCTCAGTTATGTCCAATGTAGGTTGAAGGATTTTATTAGCATGGCAGCGCACACAGCGTGAGAACTTAAACGTCCCCAACACTGGGACCTAAACCCATCCGCGTGCTTGACTAAGCCTCTTTAACCAGTTCACACACTGCTTAACACTTTTCAGACGGTGTGAACGTGATGAGTAACTGGGAGACTTTGTTTGTGCCACACTGAGGATTTGCCTCTGGTCTAAACCCTCGGCAGCAGACATACGTTATTATCCCGATTACGTAAGCGTGGAAAATCTAAATATCTGTGTCTGTCCTGGAGAGAAAGGCTATTTTTGGTGTCAGTGTAAACAGAGCTATAAAATATAGTTTTATGTCGAGGTCTGGAGCTGTTTCCCGCTTTAAAGGTGGTTCTAAAGGTCCAAACAAGTGCAAAGGAGATGCCAGGCTTCTGGTTTAACGCTCTCATTACAAAATTACAACTTTCGCTGTGCCATGTAGACATACCACTGACATCATAGCCCAGAAAGACTACTTTTTTAGAGCAAACGGTCTCTGGATAGACATGTAAAGCAATAACAATCTGTAAAGTCATTCAGAATAATGAACAAAAATTCTATTCATTTTGCACCAAGCATTACAGAATCTTCTGGAATATAAGTCACATATTTCTATAACCTAAAATGAGCTGAAATTTGACATTTTCAAAATGCAATAAATATATAAATGTGGTAAATAGTGAAAATTTGTTTTATACCAATTTGAAAGTACTTTTTTTTTTTTTATTAAAACACTAATTAAATATAAATAAAATACCAATTATACTAATATTAAAATACTAATTTAAAGTATAAAAGTATACTAATTAAAGTTCTGAATACTACATTTAAAGAATTTTTAAAGTGGTGACACAGTGGCTCAGTGGTTAGCACTGTCGCCTCACAGCAAGAAGCTCGCTGGTTCCAGTCATGGCTGGGCCAGTTGGCATTTCTGTGTGGAGTTTGCATGTTCTCCCCATGTTCGCGTGGATTTCCTCCGGGTGATCCAGTTTCCCCCGCAGTCCAAAGACATGCGTTATAGGTGAACTGAATAAACTAAATTGGCCATAGTGTTTGTGTGCATGTGAGCGTGTATGGATGTTTCCCAGTACTGGGTTGCAGCTGGAAGGGCATCCAAACTACTGAGAGATTTCAGCTGCTGTCTGGGCTTTCACTGCCTGTCTACACCTCACTTTCTTCATGTGTTCAATACTTTTTCCCTGTGTCATTTCATCTTATTACACATAACTTCATTTGTAAACTAATTAGTTTTCTTTTTATTGCATATATGGATTTCTTTGGTCGTTACCAACATCCGGTGAAAATTTCAAGTCAACAAAACCTTTAGAAATAGATTTTCTGAGAAAAATGGTGATGTGTTCAATACTTATTTCCCCCGCTGTATATAGTTGA
Organism: Danio jaintianensis; assembly: GCA_903798115.1. Lineage (NCBI taxonomy): Eukaryota > Metazoa > Chordata > Actinopteri > Cypriniformes > Danionidae > Danio > Danio jaintianensis. The sequence goes on from CAIGQV010019088.1 coordinate 5,824,793, forward strand.
AGTCAGAATTATTAGCCCTCCTGAATTATTAGCCCTCTGTATATTTTTTTCCCAATTTCTGTTTAACGGAGAGAATTTTTTTTAAACACATTTCTAAACATAAAAGTTTTAATAACTCATTTCTAAAAACTGATTTCTTTTCTCTTTGCCATGATGACAGCACATAATATTTTACTAGATATTTTTCAAGATACTAGTATTCAGCTTAAAGTGTCATTTAAAGGTTTAACTAGGTTAATTAGGCAAGTCATTGTATAACGATGGTTTGTTTTGTAGACAATCGAAAAAACTAATTTAAAAACTGCTTTTATTCTAGCCAAAATAAAACAAATAAGACTTTCTCCAGAAAAAAAAAAATATATTGGAAATACTGGGAAAATTTCCTTCCTCTCCTAAACGTCATTTGGGAAATATTTGAAAAAAGAAAAAAAAAATTCAAAGGAGGGTTAAAATTTTCAACTCTATATATACACACAACTACAGCTGGGTATATGTTTACTCTGTAGTACAAACCTGAGTCAGGCCGACCGTCTTCACTGCGAAACTCCTGCATCCTCTTCTCCAGCTTCTGCTGTCGTCTCCTCTTCATCACCACCTCGGGGTTAGAAATGGTCCTTGTGAAACTGGTCTCCGGCATGTCTTTATAAACCTCAGCTGCTAATCTGGAGTTCTCTCTATATCAGGAAGACAGACAACAAAAGTGATCCATTAAAAAGGCAGCCAATTAAGCCAGACGAGCTAACACAGAAAGAGAAATCAAAAACCTGTTATTTGACAAATTATTAGGACAAGCGAAACAAAACAAAACAAAAAGATGAGTAGACTTGATGTTCTAATACAGGGCTTCTCAAAGTCCAGATCCAGACCCAGAGAGAGAATTTAATCCAGACTCAGCTCTATTATATATTTCAAGAGCAATAATTGTTTGTAAGAGTGTGGATTTCCTACTTTGAAAAGCATGCGATAAACTTGTAATCTTGTTTTTTAAATGTCTTTTTGGTAATGATCCGAATTGAAACTGAAGGCCATCATTTTCCTGAGTGATGCTGTTGCCGTCATATCCAGTCAGCGGATTATGTTTGCTGTAGTTTGGAGACACTCTTTACCACAGTGAGTGTTTGAATGGATGAGGATTTTAGTTTCCAGAAAAGAAAAGTTGACTAAGAAAATTTGAGTTTTCAAAGATGATTGGACAGAATTGTGTGTTCATTGTGCTCCAATCCAGCACAAAACTGTTCTGTTTGATTTGTAATGAGATTGGAGCAGTGAAGAGTGGAAATGTCAAATGCTAGTACTGTATGAAGCCAAAGTTTAGTCAGCGGATGCAATACAGACAGAACCATTTCTCACATTAGACTGCTCTGTATTTTATATCATGATGCTTTTGACCTAGCTCTGCTTAACTTAAATTAAGTGCCAGTTGTAAGTTTGCCCCTTTTGCTCTTGTTATTAATGCATTTTTAAATGGCCGATTTATGTACAGTTGTAGTCAGAACTACATTCTGTTTCAGGGAAAGACGATTTTTTTCAACATTTCTAAACACAATAGTTTTAATAACTAATTTCTTTTTAGGGGTTTTCACCTTTTATTGAGATATGATAGTGAAGGACAGACAGGAAAGTATTGGGAGCAGAGAGAGGGGAAGAATCGGCAGAGGACCTCGAGCCAGGAATCGAACTTGGGTCGCCGAGAGCACTATGGTGCTATATGTCGGCGCACTTAACCACTAGGCTATTGACGCAGACTTAACTCATTTATAATAACTGATTTCTTTAATCTTTGCCATGATGACAGTACATAATATTTCTTACTAGCACTTTTGGTCCGCACCCGGGTTCGTTTGACGTCAGAGTACAGTACGTTTAGCTAGTGTGAACGTGTCTTCTGAACTCGGGTACGCATCCACGAACCGTACCCAAGTCCGCCTGAAAGAGGTGGTCTGGGGTACGGTTCACACGAACTCTGGTCCAGTTCACTTCTAGTATGAATGCAATCGTACCAAATAACGGAAGTGAACCGCCAACTGTACAACAAACTATTGTTTTCATAACATTCATTCGCGTGTGTGTGTGTGTGTGCGTGTGTGTCTGTGTATCACGTACTGTACCTTGATGACAAGCGGGACTGAGCCAGGGCAAACACAGTGATAATGTCTGCTTGTCTCCTCCAAAAACAGCTTTTGCAGACACTGTGTGATGTTCTGAACGTTTATAATATTTTTGCGGCAGATAGCCGCGAGTCGCTTTCTGTATGTCCAAAACCAAAAGATTCAGCAAAAGCAGAATGACCGCGATGTGCAGACGTCTCTTCATTTTGGTGCTTTGCTTTCGTGACTGTCACCTAGCAACAGCCGTAAACAAAACAGCAGCTCGATAATGCAAGCGTACCGGGGTTCAGAAGGAAAAAAGACAGTGTGAACACAAACCAACTGAGAAGGTGGCAAGGGGGGGACAATCGAACTTGGGTACGGTCCAGGCAACTGAATCAAGTGTGAAAGCACCCTAAGAGATTAATTAGATTAACTAGGCAAGTTAGGGTAATTAAGCAAGTCATTACATAATAGTGGTTTATGCTGTAGACAATCAGAAAAAATATATATTGCTTAAGAGAGCTAATAATACTGACCTTAAAAATTAAAAACTGCTTTTATTTTAGCCGAAATAAAACAAATAAGACTTTCTCCAGAAGAAAAAATATTATAGGAAATACTGTGAAAAATTCCTTGCTCTGTTAAACATCATTTGGAAAATATTTGAAAAAAAAAATTCACAGGAGGGCAAATAATTAGACTTCAACTGTATGTGCATGTTTATTAAAATCAAGTTTTGTTATAAAACATTTTTCTTGACCTCTGAGATTGATTTCAATTCAGATTGGATCTTTGAGAACCCATCCTCTAATATGATCCACCAAACTCATTCACAGTAAATTCCCTATTTTAATCGACTTTGCCTTCATGTTTCAGTATGTCAAACAAGGCCATTCCTCACCCATCCTCGCGGTTCAGCGCGTGATCGTCTCCATCTGGGATTCTGGAAAAAGCCTCCTTCTCCCTCTTCTTCTCTTTCTTCTTCTCCTTCTTGGACAGCGTTCTTTTGAAGTTCTGGATCACCCCCTCTTTCTCCTTTTCAGGACCGTTTGTCAGTGTTCTCTGGTGATTGAAAGGAAAAATAATGAAAAAGAGGGAAAAAAAACACAATGGGAGTAGAGTACTGCAGGTTATGGTGTGATCCACATGGAAACAAATTCAGGAATTTCGTAGCTTCCCCTTTTAAGTTTATAATAGTTTCCTTTCGCTTGAATAATATTTTTTTATATATATTAAAATTACTTTAAGTTATATGTTTGCATTAATTGCTATTTTTATAATATATTATCATTTAATATCATTTTCTATTTACTTAAATGTTCAATTTGAATTATTTTAATTGATTAAAATATTAATAGTATGCAATACTAATAATTACAATACTAATACAAATGTTTCTCATTTGCATAACTATGTTTCACAGTTGAGAAAATTATGATTTTTAATTTGCATTATTAAATATTTTAATTTAAAATAAATTATTACTATTATTTTACTTAATATTTAGATTTAAAAACATTTATTATACTTAAAAAAAACTCTGCTTCCAATGTATATGTATTAAATATAGATATATTTCCAATATAGATATTTAATATTAATATATATGATTATTATTTTTAAATTATGATACTTTCATGGCAATGGTTCATTATCAAACTTAACATTTCTACTCTTTACACTGCTAACCAGCATTACAATTTTCACAAAACAGATTCACAATTTTGATTTGACTTGTTTTGCCCTATTAACTATTATTGCAACTTAAAGGTCCTGTGAAGCGCTTTGAAATGTGCATTTTTTTTATGTTTGATGTAATCTTTATTCAAAAAGAAAGAGAGGGTGGGACATAAAGTAGCTCCTCCCTTTTTTTAAAGCAGCCAATAGCGTTTTGTTTTATCACAGCTCTGCCAGTGAGAGTGGTTGAGATCAAGCGCATCAAATGAAAAGCAAATGAAAAGTATCTTGAAGTGGGCGGGGCATGTCAGATACTAAAGAGCATTTGATTGGTCAAGATGTGATGAGAAACTTAAGTATGAGGTACGTTGATATATTTAGGCGGAAGTGGCAAGCTACAAGCTTTACATGTTTATATCAGTTTCATCATAGTTACCATCAGTATCTGTCATCTTCAAAATTTTGTTAGTATCTGTTTGTACCACACTAGCTTATAGATATCCTTGATAACTTACATATACTAACATCTAAAAAATGTTATTTAAATTTCACTGGACCTTTAAAGCGGTGAACGCCTAAAGCTGAATTATGTGGAACAATGTGTTCCTATTGACTTCGGCTTTTAACACAGCTGTGGATTTTGCAATGCATCATAGGAACCACTCCAGAATTTACAGGGGGATTTCAAAATATTGCATTAAAAGAGAATAATAGGAGCCAAAGCAAGGATCGCAGAGTTCAAATTCAAGCATCCTAAACAAGTTACTCTACAGGAGAGCGGCCAGAGAGATGTCACAACACCACTTCAACTCCACATCCTTAATAGCAAATAAGCAGAACATTTCAATTCACAGATGATATAATAAAAGCAATTTGCCCTACATTAAGAACATGAATTGCTATTTGCATGCTTCTGGTCATACTCATCCAGCTTTTTTGCAAGTATTTGTGTATATTGTTTTCTTGTAAATGCACAAGACTTTATGCTATGACTTTAAAGGGTACTTATTATGCAAAAATCACATTTATAAGGGATTTAAACAGTTATGTGGCAACAGTCTGTAAATATAATCAGCTTCCAATGGTAAAATGTATTGTTCTGTTTTTTATAATTACAGTGTGCAGAAACACTTTGATTGACATTCTCCCTTTGTACGTGTCATGAGAGGGGGAAAGCCCCGCCCATTAGTGACAATCTCTCCCTCATCAGCATAGGATGTTAGTCTTGTTTTTGAATCTGCCACTATGCTGACACACAGGCATTTGTAGCTCCGCCCTCTTTTGAAAAAGAGCACAATCTCATTTGAATTTAAAGCGACAGTCACCAAAACGGCACAATTAGGATAAAAGCCTAAAAGTGGAGTCATTTATTTTTGTTTGCTTGATTGTTTAAACGTTATTGTCTGTTCTGCTCGGCAAAAAAAGGAAATTTGTCTTTAACACTGGTAACATACATACAACCATACAACAATCACATAATTTATAATCACATTATAAAAACATTATTTGTGGGGAATTTTAAGCTGAAATTTCACATGGGACGCACCAAATTTTCGCCAAAATTATTGGCCGAAAATGGTATTTTAGGTTTTTTGCCGAAAAAATTGTTACAATGTACTTATTGCATAAATGTGTGTTTGTTTACATTGTACTTATGATTGATTAAATACCTGAATGTAATTACGTCTGTAATTAATTTCTTTAATTACATTTGTAATTGCACTGTTGACAATCCCTTACACTTTAGCCCACCCTTAAACCTACCCATACCACCAAATCTGTCCCTAATCCTACCCGTATCCCACCTGAAGAGCACCAGTGTTCTGCAATACATTATAAACACATTAAGTACATTGTATTTATTCTTGATGCAACTACATAGTAGTTAAGGGCACCTAATATAAAGTGGGACCAAACAAACAAAAAACCGTCTGAAAATAAGTTTGCCTGTCAAAATCAACACAGGCACATACAGCAGTAGTTGCCAATGACAAGGCTTGCCTTTATGGCCAAGTATGGCCTTTTCCCTATTCATTGTTCATTAATTATTGTCTGAAAAATGCCAATATCAATTCGACCTATCAATTCGTGGTCAATTAAATTTTACTGTCTATAAAATGTGGTTCTTTTATGGTTTTGTGTTGTTTTTTTACTAAATTACTTCAAATTATTTAATATATATATATTTTACAAAGCATTTTCTGTTTCAGTTTTCTAGAATTTGCAGTTTCAACCCAGAATCTTTCATTTCAGTGCATCCCCACAAATAACCCCATCCATTCATGCATTAAAAAAATAAAAGTAAAAAAGCTAAGTGCACTTGTATAGTTGCTTGTTTTTAAATGAACTTCTTTTGTTCTTCGCATCTCTTCCAGTGCATTTGCCGCAGAGAAATGCAAGAACACTTCTGTGTGTTTCTCAAGTTCTGTTGCACATCTAACAAAAACATGAATAAAACAGTGACATCTTCTTTTGCTGAGATGTTACCAAATTATAGTGGTGAACAGCTGGCACCCGAAACTTGCACATTGGAGGGCAGAATCAAACTGGAGTGCAAAAATGGCCTAAAACGCAGAAAACGTTCAAGATCTGCTGCCCACACACACCCAAACACTGGCATTCCTGCAGACTCAGACGGTCTTAGCTCTGATTTTATGTCTCTTTGGGGAGCCTTGCTGCACACAACACTAAGAGCCACTGAAGTGTAGAGAGAGAGAGAGAGAGAGAGAGAGAGAGAGAGAGAGAGAGAGGGTAAAATGGAGAAAAGAAAGAAGAGAAAAAAAAAAAAAAAAAGAATTGATCTGCTCCAGTTAAGTGAGGAAATGAAGTGTCTGCTGATGCCTGTGTGTTTGGATGTCCTGAGAGGGTTTTTAACTGACGTGCAACGGGAAAAAAAAGATGGTTTCAGGGGCCGTCTGAACGGCGGGGGACTAAAAAAACTGTTCCAACATAACCACGAGCAGAAAACTCAACAGGAACAAACACAGACCCACTCGAGTAGAACAAACCACAGATTCTGGCTCTGTGAAAACGAGAGTTGGAGATGCGCGTTTGTTTTCAGACTTTTTTCATGTTTTGTTTTTTTTTTACCTTGGGCATGATGTCATTCTCGTTCTTGAGAACGAAGCGTCCCTCTCTGTCATCTTTATTCCAGTTCAGCTGCACGACCAGTGGTTTCTCATCCAAGTCCAGTTTCCTCTCTTCTGTCACAGAGAAAGATTAGAACAGTCAGAAAATCACCTCTCTAAGGATTTTAATAAGAGTGGACTTATTCATGAACATTTCAGAAACATCTTTTAAAACTATTGCATTATCCAATTCAAGTTTATTTGTATAGCACTTTTAACAATAATTGTTGTTACAAAGCAAAAGGTGCACATTCTTGCATTACAATCATATTCAGATTATTAGTTACCATAACTTTATTAGTTACCAATAACTTTAACTGTTAATAGCTATTAGGTAAAGTTTTTATACACAATCATAAAACTGAATGTGACATTTACTCAAAAAAAGAGAGTTTTAAATGCTTTTACAGAAATGTTATGCTCCTATACAGGGTTGCATGATGCTCCTATACAGGGTTGCACGATATTGGAAAAATCTGACATTGCGATATTTTGTTTTTCTGCAATATATTATTGCGCTATGAATATGAATTTCACAAGATGGATTCATTTAGATTTATTGGGGTGATTTTGTAAGGTTGTGAATCATGTATCTAAAAAAAAATAAAAAATAAACAAATTGCAAGCAAGAATAATTACAATTGAGCGACACGGTGGCTCAGTGGTTGCTGTGAGGCTCAGTCGCCTCACAGCAAGAAGGTCACTGGTTTAAGTACCAGCTGGGTCAGTTGGCATTTCTGTGTGGAGTTTGCATGTTCTCCCCGTGTTGGCGTGGGTTTCCCCACAGTCCAAAGACATGCGCTATAGGTGAATTGGATAAACTAAAATGGCCGTAGTGTATGTGTGTGCATGTGAGAGTGTATGGATGTTTCCCAGTGCTGGGTTGCAGCTGGAAGGGCATCCGCTGTGTAAAACATATGCTGGATAAGTTGGCAGTTCATTCCGCTGTGGTGACCCCAGAAGAATAAAAAAAGGAAAATGAATGAATGAATTAATGAATGAATAATTACAATAGAGCAACGGAAAAAAGTTAAATAGTTTTCAGTAGAGTCAAAAAGTATTCAGGTACAGAAATAGAACTATGAAATGTAAAATAACACTGTATAGTCTTCATTGTATTAATTAGGCAAAATAATTTCTCATTAAAGTTACAAATGTACTTTTTGTTGTGCCTGAATGCTTTAAACTCTCTTGAAATGCCTTTAAAACACATGCAAATGATAAAGTTTCACTCTGTTATTGGTATACTTTGCTATGACATCTCATGTATTCTCAACTGTTGTGCTGATCAACTTGCATATCCTGCGATGTGACTATTGCAAACACACACAATGCGATATCAATGCTGAAACAATATATTGTGCAGCCCTACTCCTATATCACAAATAAGACATGTTGTGTTAATGTTATGACATTTACAGACACTTTACACTGTACAAAATGACACCAAAATGTTTTTTTTGTTACTTTAACTTATTTTAATAAGTTAATCAGGTTTCAACTAAATTGTTTAGTTATACAAATGTGTAACTTAATATATTTTAGTCAGCTTGATTGGTGTACGTTGAAATGACTAGAAAAGTTCATTTGATTCAACTAAAAGAAATTAAGCAGCAGATTCTTTGTTTTTTTACAGTGTAGGGATATTTTTCAGCTGGAAACCTCATGCATCAGACTGAAGTTACTGACAAAAAAAAAATAATAATAAAATAAACAGGGCTTCCAGAGAAAATGAAATGTTAGCTGTTTTCAGTTAGTTGTTTAGGAAAACTTAGATTTTTCCCATAAGAGCAATAAATTGCATTTTAACCACTATTTAAACTGCTTATCATAATGCAAAAAATGAGCTATTACAGGTTTATACATACAAATTTTGAGAAAGAATGATTGTTGTGACAACATATATTTTAAGTTATTGGATCTGATTTCCCTACCATATTTACTTCGATTTTTGAAGTGACTTGTACAGTGCCTATAGAAAATCATCATACCCCTTTGAAATAATTACTTTGTTTGTCATGAAGCCTGAAATCAAATACCACATTTCAAATAACTTTTCCAGCCTTTAAAATGTTTTAGTAGCCTTCTAACTTTATCCTTAAGGTCTTTTGAAAGCAGGGTGTAAAGTGAGGGTATGATGATTTTCTATAGGCACTGTATAATGCAACTAATGTTATACAGGCAAAATTGTTCGCTTTAAACTCATCTTTTGATGTTTTAAAATAAATGTTGTTTATAGCAAATGCCACTTAAATTTCTTTTATACTTTTAAACTTATTTTAGATTTCTTATTTATAAGAAATATATATTTATCTTATTTTCCATTCTGAATACCTATAAATGGGTTTAATTTTACGTCAACCAGTAACCTATTATACATTACTAATCAAATGAAATGATAATTTAAAAAAAATACAGCAATATAACTTATTTGTTGTTGCTGTTTTATCTTTGCAACAATACAAGTTTGACTCAATGCAACTTATAGCAAGGTGCGACTAAAGTTCCACAAAATATGACAATTGCAAAAGAAAAGAAAAAATTCATAGCATTTTTTTTTCTTTTGTGTGTGTGTGTGTGTGTGTGTGTGTGTGTGTGTGTGTGTGTGTGTACCTGTTTATGTGCTTTACGAAGACACAAAATTGTAAAACGATATAGGTATAACCTAGATGCTACTTTAAGGTAGTTTAAGGACATGCCATCTTCATGCCATCATACTTAGCGGGGTCTTTTGACATTCAGATTTTGCCACAGGTTTCCTTTGAGGATTAGGTTTAAGAGTAGTGTAAGGCCATATAACAAGCAGTTTGTACAGTATAAAATACATTACGCCTATGGAGATAAACCACATAAACAAGTGTGTGTGTGTGTGTGTGTGTGTGTGTGTGTGTGTGTGTGTGTGTGTGTCCGTGACTCACCGCCACTGACGTGGACCTCATAGAGGGAGTATTTTGGAGACGACAGCATCCTCATGTCGGGTCTGAACTTCTCCGCCAGCGTCTCGATCACATCTTGTGTGGTGGCCGTACTGGACACTCGGATGCACTTTGTGGCAAAATTTCCCGCCACACGGTCCTGGAAGTAAAAGCGCATCACCCCATGGAACTCCAAATCCTGAAAAAAGAAACAACATAACAATCAGTGTCAAGAAATCGGTCCATATTATTCTTCATCCCTCTAATGAAGAGACATGTGCCGACATTCAATAATAAAATATATCTTGATAATAAACATGCAAGATATTGTTATCATAATCTGCACTTCAAAATACCATAATTATATGTTATTTAAACTTAAACTTTTTTTTTGTTCTAGTGGTCCAACAAAGCCCCAAATGACTGAAGACTTAATAGGCTATTTATTTTCCAAAATAATTTGTAAAAATAAATATATATACACTCAAATATTAAATAAATATTTAAATAAATTATACTTATTTTAATATATAACAAAATACTAATATATATATATATATTTTTTTTTTCACATGACAAGATATTCACTGGAAATGCTCTGATTATTTATAGGCCTTTTGTTCATTAACACTACAATAAGGCTCTCTTTGTTAACAATAGTTAATTTAACTAACCTCAATAAAAACTACACAAGGATTTATTAATCTTAGGTGATGTAAATTTCTTAGTTAATGTCAAATAACTCATTTAAAGTCAAAAGCCGTGTTTCTTTTATTAAATTGAGTTAATTAATATTACAATTCAGCTGTATTTTTAACTACACTGAAAAAAATGACTCACTGGATTTACTAAATTGTTTTAAGGTAAGTGGTTGTAAACAATTTATATGGGCTGAATTTAAACTAATTAAGTTGACCATAAAAATTTAATTTGTTAAATTAAATTAGTATTTTTTTAAATTCAGCCCATGTAAATTGATTGCAACAATTTAGCAAAAATCTTTTTTCAGTTTAAAATTAACATAGTAACTGTAATAAATGTAGTTATTTCTCACTGTTAATTTTAATGCATCAACTAACATTTACTAATGTGACCTACAGTAATAGTAAAGGGTTACCAATTGAACTTCATAATCCTTTTTTGATTTAACCATTTGATACTCTGAACATTTATATACAATAACACACACACACAACATATCGTGATAAAAGCTTCCGCAATTAATCGCACCAGAAAAATCTATACAGTCACTAGCCTACAGTATACACACTTTTAAAGAGCATCTACAACATTCAGCCGGCCACAAAAGTTCATCTCATCCCCATCTGCGGTTATAGTGATTAAATCAAGCAGAGGCTACATCTGTACCATCTTTGTTGTGCGAAAAAAAAACAAAAACTGAGCAGCTCTGTGTGGCAACATTAAACTGGTAACCTGCAGCGGCGGCTGATATTTGAGCTGGCCAAGCAGGATGTATCTGGGACGAAAGACAGCAGCCTTAGGACTACAGTGAAGATGTGCTTGAAGAAGCCTTTTGTTGTGTGTATAATAGAGGAGCAGGCGTATCAGCATTCGCAGATATTGTTTGATTATACCACTGAGATATGAGCATCAAGAGTGTTTTATACTCCTTGTGATGAGCTGTAATGCCACACTATACACATTATCGTTGCTGGACACACCCCGACACACGCCTGTTTGTGGGACAGTCTTGTTTATATGAGATTTCTGGACCCCCAGGGCCATGGTAAGACTCTTATGAAAACACAGGGAGGTCGCTGAAAGGAATTTGGAGCAAAACTGGATCCAAAATGAACAAAGGTGCAAGCTAAGAGTGCAAAATATGTGCCACACTATCATATGAGATATCGAGAGCTGCATTAAAGTGAGGCATCATTTACATTTATTCACCAAGCAGATACACACAAATGAAAAAGATTTTTTTACAACACTAAAAAAAGGCAGAGTACACTTAATACACTGCAAAAAAAAATTCTTTTTGAAAAACTGTGGAAACTGACAATTAAATACTGATTCAACAAATTACTTCCCAATAATTAGCCCCAAACTAAAAAAATCCACTGTATTAATTTTAGCTGATGGTTAACATTAAAAATATATATTCACCAAACATATTAAATTGTGCTCAGCCAATTCATCAAACGAAAGTGAAATATCTGTGTTTGGCCAACAAACCTTGAAGCAAAAAATGCATATACGCAAGCGCAGCACATGAGACTCAAGAGCTGTTGGATGGCGTCTGGCGCATATTCAAATTCCAGATTTCAGCGCGGTAACGGAGTGGCAGAAATCTGCAGATACATCGTATTCAGATGGATTTTCCTTCCTCAAAGCTACAGTGAGTACTGAATTCTGTATTTATTAAATCATGTTTAGGTTTAACTAAGTGCAAGTGCAAGAGAATTAAAATGCATGACTTTATAAGGTATACTTTGTATTTAATGTATTTGTTATTTTAAAGTATTTTCAAAATAGTGCCTGTTAAATAAAAATAATTAAATAAATGTGGCAGTGTTTAGTGTATTATTATTTTGTATATTTTATTAGTTTTCTTTTTGGACACCGCAGAATAAACAATTCAGTAAAGTTGCTTTAGCGATGTAAATTTACCAATATACATTTATAAATTAGGTGAAACCAAAAAAAGCATGCTACAAAAATTTTAAATATTCAATTGGCCAGAATGAAATTAGGCAAACTGATTTTTTTTCAATTGGAGCAACAGCCTGTTAAATAATATGTTGAGTCAATTGAAAAACCATGAAGTCTGCCTGATCATCTTATTGGCCCAATTGAAAAGTTTAGATGTGACCAGTCACTAAAAATTTTTTTATTTGGGCAGTAATTTTTTTTTTTACAGTATAAGGCAAAAGAAATAGGTAATATATATATATATATTTATTTATTTTTTATATTAGGCTTTTCACATTTTGTTTGGCTTCAAATGTTTCAGAGAAAAAACACCATAAAACCCCACAATAAACAGGAGGAATAAAATTAACGAACCACAACAAAGGAAACAAAGGCTTATTTCCGAGCACAATAAATGCACAAAACACAGATAAGGGAAAACGTCCTGGCCTCCTAATTCCTGAAATATGATTGTGTGTGCGAGAGGTGTGACTTCAAACATCAGGAGAACAAATGCCATGGCAACCAGAACAATGAGTGTCAGGAGAGTCACCATGTGTTTCCTCAAAACACAAAGGGCCATTTCCTGTCAGCTCTGGTGTGTATAACCAACTTCACCCAGTCTGATTCCATCTATAACAATAGCCCTAATAAAAATAAAAAGTCAACTGGCATTACAGTTACATTACATTACAGATGGCAACACCAACAGCTAATTTGGTGGTGCCGCACATGCAATAATAACTATATTACAAGATTTGTCATGGCCATCCAACATTTTGTCACATAGACAATCAAGCAGGCCAGAACCAATATAATTTTTGATTGGAAAGTAGAGCTGAGTATCATCGGCATTGCAGTGATCAGATGAATTGTGTTTCTGAAGAATATATAACCGAGTGGAAGAATGTATATCGCAAACAGAAGAGGACCCAGAATGGAGCCCTGAGGTACACCATGACATATAGGGACTCATGAAGTATTTTGTTAACAACTACACCTTTCATAAAAACAGCCCCAACTTTTATATATTTGTAGATCATAACTACAGGTACAACACTTCACTATCATGGTAAAAAGGGGATAGATTATGTTTTCTATGCCGTTTTATTAAAAATAGTAGTGTGCGTAAATACACATGCACAACAACTGATACGATTAATCAAAAATACTGTAATTAAATTTCATTTCTTTAATAATTATAAAATCTGATATGACAATACACTTTCATGCCACAAAAATAAGGTTGTGTTAGTGCTACTATAGTAAAACCATGGTAAATGTTGGTGAGTTGGGGTCTGAAGCGCAATTTAACTCCTTTTTGCACAATGTTTTCAGTTGTTCATAAAAATCCTTAGAAAATTAAATTACTTGCAAGAACATGTATTATTTTGCTGTGGTCCTCTCCTAACATTCTTTTGGTCAATATGTGGTTGATCAGACTGACATTTTCTTACCCTTAGAAAAACTGACTTAGTACTTGTATCAGAGATCCAACAACTTCTGGCATATCTGGAATTCACTGTGGGAGTTTTGGAAGTTTAAATTATTTATTTATTTATTTTTTAAAATTTAATTTACCCTTCACAAAAGACTTGAATTACTAGCCGATGGATGAATGTATAATAGATGGTGGTATTGTATTATATTGTATACAATGACAGGAGACACCTATACCACTGTTTTGTCATTGGAATATTTAAATAAATGTTTATTTAAAAAAAAAAAAAAGAATAATAAAATAAATAGATAAATAAAAATAAAAGTAAAGATCATGTTCTATGAAGACATTTTGTAAACTTACTACTGTAAATATATCAATATGTCATTTTTGACTAGTAACATGCATTGTTAAGAACTTAATTTGGACAAATTTAAAAGGAAATTCTCAATATGTTAATTCTTTCTATGCACGAACTCATTTTAGAACCATCAGTTTAACATGCTGTACTAGACTTCATATACTGTAGTTCAATTATCCAGCACGCTCAGACACAGGAAGACAGGACGCACTCTTCGGCTTCACTCAAGAATGTCTTTGAAGCTCTAGAAGAGGGTTTGCTGATGAAAAGGAGACATACAAGCGCTCAGGCTGACTGTTTGCTCCCCGCCGTCCCCACCTTTGACCTCAGAACTCGAAACCCTGCTGGAGAAAACTCATCCCAGCTTTATCATCATGCATACAGAGGGACACACACACAGTCTGAAGCCCTGCGCTGTGCCATGCAGTGGAGCTCATAAATCAGTTCTGGAAGGGATGGCGGTCTTTCATCTCTTATGCATTTGAATTTCAGGAATTCCGGTGTGAAGTTAAACCTTCCATCCAGGCTGATATCATCACGCTCGTCTACCGAGGACCATAAATATGTCAACTGTCACCAATTTCAGCATATGGAAAAACATGTGCGGAGCAACTGGAGAAATATCAGAGATGGAATTCCCCCTTCAAAAAAACTCAATACCCAATCTGTGGTGAAACTTTAGGTTGAATTCTCCCAATACAGTTGCTAGACGTGGAAACCGCATGTTTGATAAACAGTTGATTTTTGGTGTTGAAAGATCCTTTCGCTCACAATGTCAAAAACATAACGCTAAAATTCGACCAGCAGGGGGCGACGACAAGATACTGCAGGCTTCATGCAAATCAACAGACAGTTTGACAATGACGAGCCGTATGAGCTCATGGCTCCATTTGGAAGGGGAGAGAAAACATAATAAAACATGTCAGTGGAGAATCTCGGTCAAGCTTGTGGTGACCCGACCTGACTATCACTCCCGGGATAACTGGAAACACATGGGACTGCAGCAGACACCACCCAATTCACAACACAGACAAACATTTATCTGCCCTGAAAGTGCTGCTTACTGATCATAGGTATAAAGGTATACTAGGTATAAAGACAACTTTAAATAAGACAAAAGAAAGGGTTTACCAGCATAAAAAACAACAACGATACAAGTGATTATTTTTTGTATATTATAATGTGTCCCATTAAATTTATTGAAAAAAAATCTATTTAAGGATCACAGAGCAGCCACATAATATTCAATAATTTTTATTTAATTATTTAAATCTCTATCTGTGTCTGTCTGTCTGTATTATCTATCTGTCCATCCATCTGTCTGTCTGTCTGTCTAACTATCTCTCTAACTGTCTGTT